>PVJX010030382.1:0-22086 GCA_004027295.1 Dolichotis patagonum
TTTTTTCTTAAACTACCTTCTAATTTTTATGTTTTTCCATTTAATTTCATCTGTTTAAACTGTATCAAATCTTGAAGTTATTAAAATTAACCTTTAGTCAAATGAATACTACCACAAAAATCACATATTTAAGACCCAAATTTGAAAGCAGCATAATTCAATAATACTCAATCCAATTTTTAAGTCAGTGAAATTTTACTTAAAAATACTCAGTTACCCTCCAATGACTTCAGCTATTTTCCACTATGTAAGAGATTATCTAATGTAAACTTGTGCCACATAAGCTTTGCAGAATGAACGTGGGCCAACAAATGAGCAAAATCTGCACATAGCACACGTAGGTAACTCTACACTTCACTTTAATTGTTTAAACTTAAATATTGTTGATAATAGCAACCAACTTAACAATCTTCAGAAAATGAAAAACAGACAAAAATGCTGAGATCATCATAAACCACACAGCAATGGAATTTAGCTGCAGATACTCCTAGGATTCTCCTGACTGTAATCAGGATTGCAGCCTTATTATAATCTAGGCCAGGAGTTCCCTACCACTTATCTCTGTGGTTTTCCTAAAGGAGACAGAGTTAGGCTAGGAGATGCCATTTTCAAAGTGGAGAGAAAGCACATGGGACAAATTTGATCCTAGGACCCTTGGATTCAGTGAAGAAGCAGAAGCAAGGAAAGGTACAAGAGACCTCGAGAGACTAAAGAAGTCCACAACTCAATATGTGAGGCCCTTTCAGAAGTCACACATTTGAAGAGAATCCCCACGCTCTACACCCTTTAAGAAAAACAGCATTGGGTTGCTGTCAACAGACCGCACTATCCATGCTGGAAAACACTGGAAAGCACAGAAGAAATGGAAACACAAGAACAAAACACGTTTAAAATCACCTCACCGTAGCCCCATGATCAATGAGAGCTGACCCTATGGCACTTGTGGGATGGAAGAGACCAAAGGCAGCGAACCCTTTAGAGCGTTCAGTGGTACAAACGGCCCACTGCAGCGTGTGTGCCATAGGTTCTCCACCACTGGAATACATAAATGGTAAAAGATGAGACAAAAACATTTGTTTTTTAAAATCCTGACTATTTCATGAGAAAAATAGCTGTAGTTTGAAACATCTAAAGAGACATAATGTGTATAACATGCAAAATGGTGGTTTTCAACCTTGCAGCACCTTTAGGCTGCCTAGCAAGGGAATCATTACCTTTCCCTTCTCCCCTCCCCTCTCTTGAAGAGCAGAACTTCAGGGCAGGGATGCCATGCCAGGGAAGGAGGCAATGGGGAAGCATGGAGGTGGCAAAGGAAGGGTTCTGAGCTACTGTGATACTGGTTACACTAAGTAAAAGTAATTAATAAATTGGATGTAAAATTAATATATTGAGAATCATAGAGACCAGCATTCTCAACTTGTTAGAAGAGAGTGCCTAGAAGCAACACTGAGGTATTAGATTAGAACCTGAACTATCAGAATAAATTCATTTTCTTAAAGTTTTGTAAAAAGAAACAAGTACACAATTAATCATAGATATGTGTGTGATAGACATACATGCATGGAAACATTTCATGGTTCTTTCTTCTAGAAAGACCTACCAGCAATTGTACCTGAGTAGGACTGAACCCACTCAGACCCAGATCATGATTTCTTGCTGCCATTTTCGACTCATAAGGATGGGGCAGGGAAAATACAAGATAAGCCTGGAACATCTTCTTGTGCCAGAAAGCAAGAAAATTCTCAAAGAATGACAGGAACCTGTCAAAAGCACACAGAGGCCAATGTGGAAGGGTTCTGTTAGCCAAATCTGGAACAATTTGAGCATCAAAATAAACAATAGGATTATCATATACAAACCCAAGGACTAATGTGGAAGCCCATAAATCCATACTGGTAATTAAATTCATAAATGGGGATTAAAAGAAACCTTCTTCTTGCAGAATATCATCCAATGAAAATACACAACTGCTACTCAGCAATTATCATAGTGGTAGTCATTCCCCAAATGCCATGGTCAGAGAGTATCCCCCCAAAATTCATGTTGAAACTTAATCCCCTACATGATAATATTAAGATGTGAGGTTTATAGAGGTAGTTAGTTCATGAGGGTAGAGATCTCATGAACTGGATGAGTGATCTTATAAAAAGAGGCTCAAGGGAGCTATTCGTCCCTTCCACCACGTGATAACACAGCTAGAAGACACTGGCTCTGAAGAACAGGATGGCCACCAGACAATGGATCTGCCACCACCCAACCTCAGATCCCCAGCTGCCAGACTATAATAAATACATTTCCACTGCCTGTACAGTATCTTATTATTACATCAGCCCAAGCAGACTAAGATAATCAACTTGACCAGGCAATCACAGTTACATTATAAGAAACAGAGCTGAAGCAGAATGCTTCCTGATGTGTTGCACTAAAACGAACATAGCCTCGTTTCTGCCAAGAATACCGAGCCTGAGTCAAGTCACAGGAAAACACTGGATGGTCCCAGTTGAGGGTTGTCCTACAAACTGAAAGGCCTTCCAACGATGTAAAAAACAGGAAAAACAGAGGAATGTACTCCACACTGAAGAGGACAGAGAGGCCATGACAACTAAATTCAACATGTGTTCCTGTCTACAGTCTGGGCCAAAAATGGAGCCTGAAAGACATGGTCAGGACATCTAGGAAATGTGAACATGGTACAGGGAAGTTTGGTAGGTCCGTATCAATGCTGATTTCCTGACTGATAATACAAAATATTTCCTTACCTTCTCATCTTCCTTTCCCTTCCCTTCCGTTACTCTCCTGGGATGGACATGCTGAATTTCAAGGAACAGTGAAGTAAGAGAGACAGAATAAGAGTCTACTGGCAAAGAGCCAAAGATGCTTGGTAGTGAGGGAAAGGGGCACGGAAGTAGAGGTGAGGAGGAAAGGAGCCAACAAGATGGTGATTACAAATAAATTAAGTAGACATGTATATAACCAAATGCCCTTCTTTGGGAGAAGTACATTCTATGGTATTTCCGGAACACAGCATATCAGAAAAAAAAAAAGACTACAAAGATAGATAGAAGCAGCATATTGAGGGAAAAATAGAAGACTATGAAGATTTAAAAAAAGGGAGGAAAATTCGGTAAAATGTAAACGAGAACACTGTCCCTCAGACCAATTAAATCTCTGGGGTGAAGATCAGGATTGAGTATTTAACACTGTTAAAAAAAAAATCCAATGTTGAAAACTTCCAACTTTGCATTCTTCAATTCACAGTAACAACCCAATAAACAGTTGACACTGCTGTGGAAATTATTATGTATCACATACCATATATGGCCACAAGCAAAGTGTAATTCTGAGTATTGAGAATTATATTTCAAGAAGACAATCCTGGAAAGCTGTGATTTGTCTTAAGCAGCACAGACAACACAAGTGATGAATTTGATACTGTCAGTACACACAACTCTGAAAAAAATTATAATTCAACATTAAGTTTGATGGAAAAGGATGTCTCTAATCTCTGAATGTTTATTAATCTCACAAAATAATCACTGAATTTAATTTCATATAGGGTACAAATTATCAGCAAGCATTATTTGTTTTCCAGAACCCTCAGAAATAATGAATTAAATTTCAATTTAAAGAAGAAACAAAAAGAAACAAATGTAATTGACAGCTACTTGTCTTGTGCTAAATAAGCAAGGCTAGGTCACTGGCTATTTTACATTATATTTTCAATAAACATTTAACTTTGTAAGTCATTTTACAGACATTGTCAACAATAAGTTGTCTCTGTATCCAGATGCAATTAATTAACCAGCTGTAATTTACAAAACACTGGAAGTGTTCCTGGTGGAGTAGAGGTGTCATTTATTTTCATTCCTTCAGCTGGCTGTGAAAATGTGAAGTAAGTGATAGAAGTGAAGTCTCAGATCAAGGGACTTAAAACATAAAAATTCTAGAAAACTAAATGTATTAAACTCTCTATGATTTAAGTGATGATATTTTCTTAGGTCAAACTGTGTACTGGCTAAATATGTATTTGCTGGGACAAAGAGCAATGATCCTTGTTAAAGGAAGCACAGGTTCCTGATTCAAATAAGAGCTATAGGCTGAATGGCTGGCAAATGAAAACCAGACGTCAGCAGTTTTCCATGCTGGACTATTTTGAATTCACACTTCACATATTGTGAAGAAATGCTGAACTACATAAGGTGAAAATAAAGCCACTCCTCAAAGACAACTACACAGTTTCACGCTTATGGAAGGAGCTTTAAATTTCTGCAACTGCCTTTGGTGTGCAGAGTCTCGGGATGGGTGTGATTTATTGAGTATTTGTCCCACCAGTGGAGCTTAGCTTCAAAAAGAACTGAAAACAAACCAGACCCACCAATATGATGCAATGTCCCTGGAATTCTGGAGAGACGACTCCATGAATCCCAAAACTCTTTCTGGCTACTTGGCCAAACTCTGGGAAGTATTTGTTTCTTCTTAGCCCAGGGAACATGCATCCTCTTTTGTGAATATGGCAGCTACCATCAACAGCACAAATCAAAGTAAGCTATACTCCCTAAATGTACTCCACATTTTACAGATAACTTGTCTTTTAAATATTGTATTTTTTTATAGCATGTAATCCATCATTAGTTCTAAAATAGCAACTCTATACTCAGCTCTTTTCTGTATAAATCTTGTATTACAGGTTAAAACTATTTTGCATAAACAAAATATTCTAGTGGATGTAATATGAATTAAACCTCTGCTCAACTCCATGTGTACAAATTTCTGATTTTGAAGACTAGAACTAACAGCAGAAAGCAATTCAAGAAAATGAAGACCAGAACTTTACTGAGCTCCAACTTTGTACTAAGCATGATGGGTTTTGTTCTATTATATACATGGGAAATGTTTAACAGTTCTGAATTAAATAAAGAAGTAAAACAAGTGACATTCCTCCAGAGAGTAATAATATTACATATTTTCCTCCTCCAAACTCACAAAACAAAAATGTTTAACCTTAGATAAGTCTTTTAAGATTTCTTCCAAATTTATATTTATATAAATCTTATATTTATATAAAATTTCAAAACAATTCCAAGGTAAATTAGCAAGCCATTTTGTAACTGAACACTTTAGGGAATGATGCTACAAAATTCCAAACAAAAATCGTAAGTATTTATTGAATACCTATGATGCGCACCTTCCAATTCACCAAAAAGATGACTATGTACAGGCAACCTTTACAGTAACTATTGCAGTCACACACACATGCATGAGTGCAAACAAAATTTCTTGGTTTGGCTTTACTACAAATTACTTCCATACACACAAGCTTATGAGTAAAACACCTGCACACCGGGTCTGGAGCCCCAGTTACTATGCCAAGAGATAATACTGAAGGTCTGTGGCCTAACACATTAATCAAGCTACTGCTCAGGGCCTCAAATTCAGAACTCTCCAATTCTACTTACACAAGTAGTGATGGTAAATTCTCTGAGGCTCAACCATAACCTACATTTGGGAAACCATAAAATTGTAGACAGCTGGCAGAATTCTAATGTTCCTCTAGGCTAGTTTCTCCATTTTACAGGTGAAATGACCAAATGAGAAAAGGTAAAGCACCTTCTCAAATTAAGAAAGTTTCTTGGTTCTCAGGATCAAGGACTTTCAGTTCACCCTTCTCTTTAACTGGTTAAATATGAATTTCAGGTATGTTTTGTGTCCCAATTCATTACAGAATTTGGAACAGCTGTCTGGGTGGTTTCTTAAATATTAGTACAAAGCAATACTACTGAATAGTTAATATGACCTTTTGACAATCTTAATCCTGTCATTTCAAGAAAAATTCACTTTCAGTCTCAGTGCTGCAAAATCTAGAGCAATACTTCAGTTTGCAGAAAAGCCTCCATTTTCCATTACACCTACACTTAGGATCATACTTTTTTTTTTTTTTTTTTTTTTTTGGTACCGGGTATTGAACTCATGACCTTGCGCTTGCCAGGCAGGTGCTTAAGCCACTGAGCTAAATCCCCAGCCCCTGGGACCATACTTATTTTCAACCACAACTACTATCTCACGTAGCAGATAAAAAAAAAAGTTAAAAGCCCTAAAAATACCCATTGCATTTACTCTGCCACAGTACTGGGGATGTATATATTTCATCATGAGGAATAAGGGTATAAAAAAAGGTACACATGAAACAAAGAATCAAAGAACCAAAAGAAAGAATCCCAGAAGGAAATTAGGAGAGGAGAATAAAGAGGCAAAGAGTAGAATCTGAACACAGATTTTTGTAGCATGGGCCTTGGTAGTCACTGTCTTAGGCTGCAAGGTTGATTGCTACCTCCCTAAAGCAAAGAGAGAAGCTAGATTCATATGGTATGTAAGCTAAGAGCAAACCATCTTTCCAGAGTAGAAGCACAGAAGTTGCTGGTAGTGAAACCTAAAGCAATTTCCCCAAGTGGTTCCTCACAGAGTCCTGTCAGTGGTGCCACAAACATTGTCCTCCACAGCACTGGCGTGTGCTGGGTCTTTTCTGCTTAGTCTATGAATACGGACAGTGCACTAGCATCAAAGAGGACAAGATAGACAATTCATCCAACTGTGCAAAAGAAGCACATGAGAAGGCCAAAATATCTCTTACAGAAGAGTTTGGCTTCAGTCCAACTTCCAGACAAATGGGCAATTAAGGTCACAAAGCCTAGAGCCTGGTCACAATCATTTTAGCTTGGAAAGTGTTCAAGGAAGGCATTCCTCACTGCCTACAAAAGTAATTTGTTAAACTGGGGGTGGGGCGAGGAGGGAGCCCAGTGACGATTTTTCTTTTTTGTCTCTAGAAAGCATGATTCAACAACTCTAACAGAAGTTTTGCCATTACCATTTGTGTGTTTTGGAAATTTTCAAGAACTACAGTTGGTTTCATCTCTTACTGTTGAGAAGTCTTTTCATCTTGACTTATTTATTTTTAACGAGGGGAAATCCAGGTTACATTTAAAAGCTTATAAAAAGTGGGAGGGGTAGGAGGAGGCTGTTTCACTGAAATTATAAACCAAGGAAGAAGGAATAGTATAAATGCAGCAATAAACATGTCTGATTTAGCAAAATAAAACCATTTCAAAAAAAAACTCTCTGGACCAGTAGTATAAAATACCCTGAAGTCTGGAAAGAGAATCCTAACAACTCCTTCAGCCATGAAAAAGATGAGTGAGGCAATTTCCATGGATAATGGGAACAATCTATGGAAGACAGGGTTCTCCTGGTTGGATTGCAGGCCCCTTGCATATCCCAAATAGCTGAAGCCTGACATAACCAGCTCACAAAGGAATTACTACTTGGCAGAGGAAGAAACTGTACCATCACTGCTTTCAGCTGTGCTCTCTGAGATCCCTCTTTCTCTTGTTCTGTTATTAAAGTAAGAGTCCACAAAGTTCAGGTCATTTCCAGTATTAAAACTCAGTTCAACAAAGTGTAACACTCCACTCTTATAGCCAATTAACTCAACACTAAGCCAATTCTTCAAGACCAACTAGGCCTACAGTTCAGGAAATTCAAAGTGGCAAGGGGGAGGAAGGGGAAGAGAAAATATGCATTAGGAACAGGGCACTGGCCTTTGCTCCCTTCAAACCTCTTCTACATCCTCTATTTAGTACGTGATGATTACCATTTTTTAATGAAACAGAAAGATGATGATCAGATTTGTTATATGCTAGTGTTGTTTCCTGAAACTTGTTTCTATGTAGAGGATGAGGGATGTATAATGTACTTCTTATGGCTGCTTATAGTAAATAAAAATATTTTAAAATGCTAAGATTACCTCTCAATCTTAGATGGTAGGGCAGAATAATATAATGGTGCGACACGGTTTCAGAAGCCAGGCTACCAATTCTCAGGTATTAAACCTGTGTCTTTGTTTTCTATATATGCAAATTGAGTGCAATAACATCACTGTACATGTATTATGGAACTGTTGGAATGTTTGCAAGGAGTTGACACATGGAAAGCACAAAATTAGGAATATATATGTATATAATTTGAACCAAGAATCAAGCGGAGGACCTTGTGCTTGCCATGCAGGTTCTTGTGCCACTCGCTAAGCTATAAACCTGACCCCAAGCCCAAAGAATATTGCCAATAAAAATTAGTAGATGGAGATTATCAGGAGGACGGAAGAGAAGAAAAGGCAAATTTATCCTTTCTTACCCAGGTGTAACACCAGTTCTCTCTTCACAGCTTTCCACAGCATATCTAACTAGTGAAAAAGGCCTCTACAGGGAAAGTCTACAACTCTCCTTTATGGGGCCTACGAATTTTCAAAACACACCCAGAAAGGTTCCCCTTCCCTGCTTCCATGACATGAGACAACCAATGCTCCCCAGGTCTACTAGCCTATGGCAAGCGTGAAAGTGGTATCTAGTTCCTGGGCTTCACTCACCTAGCAGCTAGGCTTTGTGAGTCGGTTCACAGAGAGCCAAACTCCAGCTACCTTCAGCAGTATCCACTTATCTGATGCTGAACTATGGGAGAGTTTCTCCCTCCAAGTCTCACACGGGCAATGGGCACATTGGCAAGCCTGCCTCACAAGCGTTTACACAACAGGTAATGCAACTTTGGTCTCTTCTTGTATGCGTAACCAGTCCTATACTCCCAATGCCTCTCCACCTCTTTCTTTCCTTTTTAGTATTATTGGGAATAAGGTCTGTAGGGAAGCAAAATAGTTTTTGTGATGCCTGTTGATATCAGAGAAATTTTTGCCACCTCTTACTGAGTGTTAGGAAGCATATGGCCTCAAGTGCTGGCAGGTCTTCCAAAGCTCTCCAGAATACCACAGCCACACAGCTCTCCACTTTTTAGTGCCATTTGCCAATCATGAGGTCCTACTCAAATGCTGTGGTACTGATATTCACAGTGAAACTATCATGAGAAAAAGTAAAGCCGAGAAGAAAAACAGATGCAAGTGACTATACGTCTTCAAGTTAGGATGAGACAGTAAAACCAAGAAGTATCACACTCAACAATGCAGAGAATGTGGAACAATGCAGAGCCATTCTGCACCTCCAAACCATAGGTTCCTATGAGTAGGGGAGGCCTAAATATGCCATAGGACATCTTTATATTAATAAACTAAGTCCATGTAGAGTGGGCAGCAAAGAAAAGTATAATCACTGAGAAAAGCTCTATATACATGGATTTTTTAACTTGAATTTATCCAAAAGATCCTCCAAAAAAGGGCTAAGAAAAATGTCATTTAAAATGGGTGAGCACAAGAAAACACAGAAGGATCAGCACAGTGCTGGAGCACTGAGTCAGTGTGTCACACACTACAGGGAGAGCACAACTCAGTCAGGACAACTGTGGAAATATTTTTATGTGCTGCAAGCATTCACAGCTGTGAAGCACCACATCCTCTCCTTGCACAGATGACTTTAGTCATGCTCAATTGTAGGAGAGGATCACAGTCAAATTGCTGACACTGCTCTTATGACCCAATGGTTTGTTGAAAAAGCAAAGTGGTTTTTTTTCCCCCTTTTTAATGCATCTGATTGTGTCATGTGTTTTTCTGAAAGTCTTTTCTAATTAAGAAAAGGCATGAAAACATTAGATTGAGTTGAGAGAAGAACTCAGTATGCTATAAAAGCTGGGAGGAAACAAACACTGAAGGTTTGGGGAACTACATTACTGAATGCAGTATGTTTACCGAACAGTTTACAACATGTACAAAATCAGTAGATCGTGGCAATACTTGTCAACTTTTCTCTGTAACTCTGCTCAAAGCCAAACCCTGAAGGAAGCTGGACAAAAAGCTAGCTAGCTTCATGCTTGCAGAGCTGTACTTCTCTCCCATGCAGTCAAATACACAACTTGGAAGGGCACAGGGCCAGAGGGAGGTCTCCTCAAATCCCACAAGCTCATGGTCCTTGGTAGTCAAGGGCAGTCTTTTATACTCCATCAATAAGACAAAAGCAGACATGAGCAGCCAAGAAGGGGTTTTGACTGAAAATGTCACATTTTCAAAGTGCTGACACAAGAAAAGACAGTTTGTTGTGAAAATAACATCCTTCAGGAGTGAAGGAAATCACCCTGAGAAAAAAAGTCACATCTTTTAGTCTTAGGTACTATAAACACTATGATTCATTTTTTTTGTACTCCAGATAACTAGCATTTTATGGCATTAAACTGCTTCCTGAACTCATGAATTATCTTCAAGTCCTTCCAAATTTCTGAAATAAGCTAAAAGCCAAGGATTTCTGATTCTTTAGTATCAGAGAAACTTTGACATTTATCCTACTTCCTTAAACAATATATATTCAGTGCTTTATGAACTACTTTTTTTTAAGAGTAGGAAGAATTTACTGAGAAAGAAAGATTCTAAGAGGGGCAAAATGGGGTGCAGAAAGTAGGTTGCCCTGAACTATTTTTTTTGCAGCAGAAATTCAGTATATTTGCTTTCAGTGGTGAGGATAGGCAAACAGCTAATATTTAATGTTACTTGTCTTATCAAATAAGGTATTTTAACATTTTAATAAGGCAACTAAATAACTCCATGGTCACTAAATAGGATTTTGTGAAACCATATTTGTGAAAAAAAGTTGATGGCGAGGAAAAAAAAAAACAGTAAATGACAAAATTTTTCTATAGGTGTATGTATTTTAGGAAGAGGGTTAGAGAAATGTTTCCAAAATATGTGTATCTTTGGGGAGATATTTTGGCCACTCTCTTCTTTCCTGCTGTGTAATTTTTCTCTATTCTCCCCACCCCCACACACATATAAGTATTGTACACAGTATTTTCCTAAAAAAGAAAGAAAACAGGGAGGCACTACTTTTGAGAATGGAATAATAATCTATGAAATCTTTTCTGTTGTATTTAAAACTAATACATAAATTCCCTAAAGGTATATTGTGGTATTTAATGTTTTTAAACATTAAAAGCACAGCAGAGAGAGCATTGTATCTCCCAACCTCAGCGCTCTCATTTGCTACGTTTCCACAAGAACCTCCCATGGCCCAAAATGAAATTGTTTCTTCCAACATATCTGCTATGAATTTCCCACAAAGTTCTGTGCAGAAGGCACAGTTACCATGTTAGACTCAGTCATAATGTTCCAGGCACAGGACTGAATAGAAAAGGCTCACAGCAATGAAAGTTTACAGATGCAGAAGTGCATCCACCTTTCCATCCATCACTGTAGTTTGTTTCTATATAATGAACGCCTGAACAGACAAGGCACGCAGCCCACAAGATCCTGAACCCCTTCGTAAAGGACATATACTCATACTTCCCTAGGAAACGGTATAGTAAGGTGAATTCTGTCATTGTTTTTGAGACTTTTAGCTCAGATAAATTATTCACTCCCTTACAGATCAGGATAAATTCATGTGTGTGACCAAAAAAAGAAAAATACACTGAATTTTTATATTACTTTTTAAGTTATTTCAGTAAAAGACACTATGCCATTAATTGTCCCTTATTTTTTTCAAACACATTTAGCCCACTGTTCTTGCACTCTCTGAAAAAGTTCTGGAAGTCCTTTTTCAAGTTATGCTTCCCTGGCTGCCTCAAATGTCCTGAATGATTTAAAACATTTACTTTTCATAAATGTTTTGACTTTGGGGTGGAATAGAAGTTGCACAATGCCAGATCCAGTAAATACTGTAGATAAGAACATACCATATGTTTTTATTTAACAGAAACTGCCATTAACAATAGAAGCAATTGAGGCAACTAAAGACACAGAAGAGAGGCTTCTAGAAATGCTTCATAAAGTGGCAAAAGGGGCCAAGAACATGGCTCAGTGGTACAGTGCCTGTGTGACAAGCACAAGCCGCTGAATTTGATTCTCAATGCCAAAAACAAACAAACAAAAAAAACAATGGAGTGTGTTAAACACAAAATGATGGGAGTGTGTTAAACACAAGCAGGCTTTGTTGTTTTGTTTGTTTTGTTGTTTTGTTTTGTTTTGAGGGTAATTAATGGCAATGTATCTTTTTATTTTTTGTTTTTGTGGTACTGGTAATTGAACTCAGGGCCTTGCACTTGCCAGGAAGGCACTGTGCTACTGAGCTATATCCTCAGCCCCGTAATACATTTTTTACATTTTAATATTCACTGCATTTTTTGAAAAAGATTACACCTTTATACAGCATTGTTTTACTATCCCAACAGTGCCTATTTGCTTTGAAAGAGTAAAAGAAAAGTTGTATTCATCAACATTTTGCCCTAGTATGACTGATGCATTGAAAAGGTGCTTGCATTGGTCACTTTTCTCTTGTTGCTGAGACAAAATACTCGATGCCTAAAATTAAGGAAGGAAAGGTCTGGTTTCAAGGCAGGGTGGTTCATGGCAGCAGAAGACAACAAAAGCAGCAAGAGCAAAAGGGACAAAAGGGGCAAAAGAGAGGAATAAGCCTCTTTCCCTCCCTTACACTGCATACAGGATCCCCACCCCAGGGTCACATCCATAATGCCAGCATAGGACCATAAATCAGTCACAGACTCTCAAAGCCCACCCCCAAGACTGCATGAGCTTTGGGGGGACATCTAGAGTGCTGTTTTTTTTTTTAACATCAAGCTTTAGAATTACTCTGTATTTCCTGTCTATCAGTAAATAGCACAGCAGTGTTCTTAGGAGGAGCTGTTCTGAAGAGGCAGTGCAAATTCAAACAAAGCACTGAACAGCAAAAGTTGATTGAGCACATGCACAGACTTGTTAAATAAAATAGTTCTGCTTAAAAAAAAAAAACTACTCTGCACATCTGGTCACTATTCCAGAAAAACAGTATTCAGAAAAATAGCATTTCTTTAGTTTCTGGCAATGCCCCAAATTAATCCTGAAAAGTTATTTAAGTAAAGACTGACCATAACTGAGCGGCTCAAGATTCCATACCATTGCCAGAAGCAAAAGAGATACAATAATCACAAGGTCAGCAGGAAAATCCAGAGATCACAAAAAACAGCACCAAATGGAAAGGCAACTGCCACTGGCAAGAGGAAGCTATTTCCTTTATATGATTTCTATTCACCTCTGGGGCAGTCCAAAATCCTGGACAATGTGCCCTCGCTCAGAGTCAGGCAACTGGCCTCCTGCGGGAGAAAATCCAACTTCACAACTGCCTCAGAACACCAGTGGGATTCCTGGCTAACACATTCTGTATTCCAAGTTCAAACAGTAATAGAGTTTACTACATTTCAAGCCAGGATCATAAAACTTAAATTGAGAAACCAGTCAGGTTGGATGTGTGGGTAATGTCCTTTGTGTTTGTTGAAGTCTGCCTAGCAACTACTGGCAATTTCCAAAAGCACGTACATCCTGGAAAAATAAATATCAGCCAAAAGTGCCAATATGGTTCTAATTGCATACCTTTTTCCTCTTTAAAATGTATCATCAGGTTTCCTACTTTGACCTAAAATACGGCAGGTACTGTAAAATGCATGGGGTTGGGAGAGGGCTAAATGTGTGGCAGTGTAGAGGGAGTTGTCCTTAATTCTTTGTTTATAAGAACTAAACTTTTAAAATGTGAATGTTTATTGTTATTAAGAACTGACATTTAAAAGTAACCTTGCATCTTGTTTAAAAATATATATAGGCAAACTAATACTTTTGAGCATATACTAAATTATGAAAATAAACGATAACCTGTGCATTATTTTTAACTCACACTTTTAATCAAAAGGCCATAAAAGAAATACCAGATTTCAAATAACTTTACATGGAAGCTTATTTCTTTTTCTAAGACTGCCCTTCCTGACATTAGACAAATTAAATTCAATTATATTTTCAAAGCTTAGGAATATTTAAAAGACAAAGCAAGACAATCCTTGTTCTTATCTAGTTTTTCCAATTACTCTCATGTGGCCATGGGTGTACAACTCCATGGGATTTTAAAGACAGCCAGCTGTGGAATGCCATGATGCATGTTCACAACACACACGGTGCTAACAAAAACCAGAGGCTTCGCACGCCTAAGGTGGGTGGGGATTATTTCTGCACTGCACACTGCACAGTCCAGTATGAGAAAAGACTGGACCACTTTAGGGATTTAGCTCAGCTGAGCTCAAAAGAGTCATGTTGTCTTCCTTACACAACAACTCCTTGGTCTCAGGTGGCAGAGTCAGTGCCAGGCAGTAGTACCCATGGAATCCTGCCTGGCTAGGTCAGTGACATTCTTCCAGCTAGTTTTCTTTGTCAAAAATAAGAATAAATCTACATGACGTCCACAAGAATTAAGAGCTCTCTTGGTCAGGGGCATGGTGGCGCATGCCTGTAGTCCCAGCACTCAGGAGGTTGAGGAAGGAGGATCACCATGAATTTGAGGCCAGCCTGGGATACATAGTGAGTTCAAGACCAGCCTGAACTGCACAGTAAGACTCTGTCTCAAAAAAAGAAAAAGAAAAAAGAAAGAATTAAAAGAATTACAAGTTCTCTTTTGCCACAAATACCTCAGTATGATGCCTGATGCATAACATTATAAGTACTTGGGCAAGAGTAGCTATGTGTTATAAGTAGTATTATCAGAATTATGAATAACAAAATTAATAAGGCAGGATAATCACCTTATCAAACTTAGCCTCTCTATTCTCAGCTGGGATAAATAGAGTTTGCCCGAAAAATGTACACCAGGAAATACACCAGGAAAAAAAATCATACAAATATTTTAATACTAAATTTATGGAAACATGAGATTAATAAAAGTTACATTTGGCCTCTAAAATTACAAAAGGTGATCAAAGTAGTGGTCATTTGCTTCCAGACACTTATTAGTACAGTGAACTGCTAAAGTGTGTGTACATTTTTTTGTTGGATTCTGCATCTCCACAGAAACTGTTTGATAGCTATATAATAGCTCATCCTAGATAGTCTTGATTTCTAAATTTTGTAGAACTGTTTTATGTCATAATATCATATAATCAGAAGCAATTATGCCATTTTCTATAATGAGATATTACAAAAACATATTTTAGTAGATGGACGTAGTCCATACTATACACTCTGCAGTGTCTCTTTGAGAAAATAACATAAGCTTTTCCAAAGTTCTTATGGTAATAATCCTTGTGATCTTCCAGAGCCACTAATACATTCTTAAAGGGATTCCTTCAGCTCTAGCCATGGAGGAAGCTCCGATTCTGATATGTTATTGTGCCTCACCTCAAATTACTTTCCAACTCTTTCTTTTCCATTATATAAAGTTCCTGTTGTGCTTATTTTTCAGTCTGCATTTCTCAATGAAAACTGTTAAGCCATTTCAAATATTTTTTTGGAACAAGAAATAAAATATGATAAAACTTGACCACTATGCAAGATTTACTTTAAACATACAGGAATTTTGCGGTTCAATCTGGCCCAGCCAATCTCAGGTTTGAAGATTACTAAAAGAGTTGTCTGATGGACAGGTGGTGACAGACAATGAGGGAGGAGACTGTTCCAGGAAATGCCTGGGAAGCTTGACAAAATTACATACAGAGAAAGAAGATAGCAGAGTGCTGTATAATCAGAGGAGGGCACTTCAAATCACTGCACACAACTGAACACTCTTGGACGTATGAGGTTATCACACAGGTAAAAATGTTAGTCCTCCTCAAATGTTTATGTCCCTGAGCATTTGGTCCCTGAGAATGGCACCATTATAAAGCCTTCAGAACTCACCAACCGTGGCATTTCATTTCCATAGTTGTATATTAAGAAGTTCAACTGAGCTTTCTTTCAAGTAATTAGTTCAAAGGGGAAAAAAATCACAAATTTCATTCACTGTTGTGTAAGAGACAAAACACCCAGTTTATAAGTCGATTAGTAAGTAGACCTTGTAGCATTAACATATAGAGTAATAGCTGGGCATGGTGGCACACACTGTAATCCCAGCACTCAGGAAGGTGAGGCAGTAAGATCGCTGCAAATTTGAGGCCAGCCTGGGCTACCCAGTGAGTACAAGACCAAGCTAAACTATACAGCAAGACCTTGGCTCAAAATAATAATAATAATAATAATAATAATAATAATATAGAATGATCCATATTTTTAGGAGTTTATCCACTTTTGATGATTTGCATGGGAAGAATGGACCATCCTGTGAACCACACTTTCCTATGAAGTCACTGGCTACCTAGAGCTTGAAAAGCTGTGCAAAGGGCACAGAAACGATGACTGTACAGCCAGACATGTGGACAAGTGTTTGCAAATGATCTCAAGTCACCAGGAAGTCATTACAGGAAAAATTCCCACAACATTTCACAGATAATGCCAGCCTAGAACTCATCTCTGTGACCTCCTCCTTATCCAGTCCACAGTTGCCCTCTACCACACACAGGAACTGAACAAACATTTCAGGGAGGCTAGTCTATGGTTATGGCAGTGCTCAGCTCTTGCCCAGTAGCATCTTCTACAATTTGAAGATAAGAAGCCACTGCTGTGTATTTTCATTCACCTCTAAAATTCAGAGTCCAATTCACCACTCACAAAACTCAGAGACCTCCCCACACTGCTTCTCTGCATTCAGTACTTACTGAGTGACAACTTTAGAGTAACTACGTAACTACGTGCCCACTTACATGTGCTCAGCTGACCTCTAAGAGGCCACGGATATAGTGGCTATCTCAGTGTTTCTGTAGATTTTAAAGAACACCATCACAACTTCACAATTTGTCTTTTCAGATAAATATTTTATATCCATGAATCAATTTTATTTTTCCTTTATAATCATGTGTCCATCAATGGCAGAATATCAAAGCAGATGGGCTACTAGTTATAGCAAAAACCCCATCAGTAGCACAATGGATGAAGGGTGCTTACTTAAAAATGGTTAAAACAGTGAATATTTTGTTATATGTATACGTATGTTACATATATTTTACCACAATTTTTTAAAAAAAGAATCCCTTGACTTTTCTCTATGTAAATTCATTTTTATTAACTACATGGCCAACTCATCCAATAAGCACTGAAGCTACTGGTTTCCAAAAATACTGATGAACTCTGCTGTATTATTAGAATGGAAAACTACAAATTATTTTTTCATTAATGATTGATGAATACTGGAACAGTCCAAAGCATGCAAATACCACCCCAGGTTTTCTGTTCAGTTAGGGTCACTGCCCATTTGGCAACACTGAAAATAAAAACGAAAGGGGGAGAGGGGAGGAGAGAAAACGAGAGGAGAAAGGAGGACAGGGGACTGGGGAGGGGAGGAGAGATCAATGTAAGGGGTACCAAACCATCCCCAAGGTCCAGAAAGAGCAACATCTGCTCCAGAATATGCAACAAGCCCTAGACAAAATTCCAATGAGAAATGAGGGCATGAAAGCAAAACCACAATCCAAGTGTTACCTGAATTTAAAAGGCAAACAAAACTCTGTCAGAGTAGATGAACAGCAGCCACCACATGATAGAGGCTCCCCTAGTCATTTCCTGGGGCCTGGGCTATTCAGACTGAATTAATATACTACCCCCTTTGGTTGTTCAATTGAAAAAAATTATCTACCAACTGTCTTAATGTCACAAATAAGAGACTAATACAGCAAATGAGACGTTTCATTATTCCTGCAGAGACAGCTCTCAGGAATGTATTATTGTTTTGGAACTGTAAAGGAATTCCAATAAAGACAATTCAAAGAAAGTATGATTATTATATCTTTAGTGGACAAGATTTCTAAATGGGAAGGCAAAAAAGATTGCTTTTTTAAAAATTAAAATAAACATTTTTTATTCATTCAAAACAAATGATTTAGTTACTCCCAAAAATACCTTGTTTAAAAAACTGAAGACATGTGAGATACCCACCCGTTTAATATGTATCCACCCATTTAATAAGCCATCTTCATTTTTTTTTCATAAACATTCTATACTCAATGATTATTTTGTTTCCTTATAGGAAGATTTTTTTCTATACCCTTTGGTCAAATTTGTTTACTCCATGTCAGAACCCATGGTGGAATGGCTCACCCTTACTATATAACGTACACACAGTTCCTGGTATACACTAGTGGGTTCAAGAAGGTTTTTTTTAATGATTAAATTTATTATTTCATTTGTTCTTTCAACAAACATGTATTCTAGTGGCTCCAATCTGTTTATACTCATGACCACATTTTAAGGTTTAACCATAACCATTTTAAGGTTTAACAAATACCTACAAATTGCACTGTAAGTATCTTCAGTGATTATTATAACAGCTTATAAAAAAGAGGAAAAGGTGGGCTAAAATTTGTTTAGAATGTAACTTGACTTCCAACACCTCAAAATTCTATCAAATAGAGCTTTCATTTTTTGTTGTTTTGGTTTTCTGTTTGTTTTGTTGTTGGGTATTGTGAGACAGTCTCACAATGTGTAGTTTAGGTTGGCTTTGAGTTAGTTATATAACGGAGCCAGTGGTAGCAAACTTGAAGCACACATGCTACAGCGGGTTGTTGTGTCACTGAAAGCTTTATAAGATTTACTCTCACTGGCCTAGGCTGACCGCAAACTCATGATCTTCCTGCCTGAACTTTCCAAGTACGAGGATTACAGTCATGTGCCACCACAGCCAGCCCTCTTTTATTAATATGAATGATTACTTAACACTTCATTCATCATTGTACTACTACAGGTAAACATTTTAGTGTAAGTATTCTATAATCCATACCTTTTTTAAATATCCAAACACTAAATAAATCTTTTCACTATGTACAAGGAATGTTGTCACTGAACATACGTCAGCATATGATATAAAGCAGGAAAAAAATTACTGTGTAGACTTGATTCCTTCTCCAACACAACCTAAGATAATTATACCACTTAACTTCCTGGATATGGCTTTGATAAGAAAAGGAAATACAAAATAATGTTCCTTTATGCTTGATTAAAAAAAGGAATCATTTGTGTCCAAATTGTGGCCAACAAGAGTCAGCTGTGAGGCTCTTTGGAAATGCTGCACCTAGTTCTCAGTATCAGCCGAATGTAAGAAGATGAACCTCGGTTAACTTTAATGGCAGTTTCATCACTGAAGATCTTCCTGTTGCTCTATTGAGGTATTTAGGGAAACAAAAGCAAATGTAAAGTGCTATATATATCACACATGAAGCACATATACCTCATGATCTGCACCTTGGACCCAATTTGGTTTACTGGGAATGCATTCATTGAGGCAGAAGAAATAAGTTAAGATCTACTGGAAATCGTGGTTACTGTAATTAGTAACAATGTACTGCATAACTGAAAACTGCTGACAGTATATTTGAAGTGTCTCTCATGCAAAAAAATAAGCATACGAGGAAATACTTATGTTAATTAGCTTGCTTTAGCTATTCAATAATGTTCTTTTTTTAATTTTAAAGAGAATAAAACAAAAGAGGGCAGAACAGAGCAGGTCAGGACAACATATGCAACACAGTACTTTAAGACAACCGGACATTAACAGTAGCTATCACAATAACTCTTTCTCTGCTATAGTTGAGCATAGTTTCAAATATAATAATATCAAACATAACAAAATAGTATAAAACCATTCAAAGAATGAAAGAATTACAGGGCATTCTGAACCAAATAACAGAGAATGATCAATGGGTACTATAGTATTTCATTTTCAATAAAAATTTTTGTTAATACTATCACATATATTCAAATCCCAATAAGACACAACATGATAGAATCAATGATAATAGAAGAATAGAAGCAGGGTAGGACTTCTAAGCAAGACAATATTAAATCAGCAATAGCTGTCATAATGTTTTGTTTTCTTCAAAACAGCTGTTCATACCATCACGCATAATAAAGTCAAACAAAACAGAATAAAACCATCCCAACTGATGAATGAAAACATTGAAAGACTTCAAAGCTATGAGATGGGGACTCATGATTACCATAAAATCCTATACACTCTTACCAACACTCATACTAGGGAGACTGTATGGTATTTACACATGTGAGTCTGGTTTATTTCACTTATGAGTATGGTCTCAAGTTGTGTCCATTTATTTATAAATATCTCAATGTGATCATTCTTTATAGCTGAGTAGTACTCCATTGTAGAAAAATGCCACAACTTTTTTATCCATTCCTCAGTTGATGGGCACTTAAGTTGTTTCCAAGATCTGGCTATTACAAATTGTGCTGCTATCAACATAGGTGCACATATATCACTGTGGTATGATGATTTCAGTTCTTCCTGGATATGCTCAGAAATGGAATAGCTGGGTCAAATGGGACCTCCAGACTCGGCTTTTTGAGGAATCTCCAGACTGACCTCCACAGTGGTTGCACGAGTCTACACTCCCACCAACAATGTAGAAGAGTTCCTTTTTCCCCACAGCCTCTCCAACACTTGTTGTTGGTAGTTTTTTCCATCCTGGCCATTCTTCTAGAGTGAGATGGAAACTCAGTGTGGTTTTAATTTGCATTTCTCTCATGACTAATGATGATGAACATTTTTTCATGTATTTATTTGCCATTCATATTTCTTCATCTGAGAACTGCGTATTCATTTCAGATGCCCATTTTTGGATTGGGTCTTTGAATTTCGCAGGTCTGATTTTTTTTAATTCTTTATAAGTTCTAGACACAAGTCCTTTGTCTGAGGGACCATCCATCAAGATTTTTTCCCAATTTGTGGGTTCTCTTTTCACTCTGCTGGAAATCTCTTTTGACATGAAGAAACTCTTTAATAAGATGTGGTCCCAGTTATTGATTCTAGGAAGTATTTCCTGTGTGATTTGATTCTTGTCCATGAATTCTCTGCCTACCCCTATATCTTTGAGATTTTTACCCACTTTGCCTTCAAGCAGATTTAGTGTTTCCGTTTTAATATTTAGATCTTTGATCCATTTAGATTTTAGTTTAGTATATGGTGATAAGCATGGGTCTAGTTTTAGTCTTCTGCATATGGATAGCCAATTTGGCCAGCACCATTTGTTAAAAAAGACTGTTAATCTTCTAGCGAACATGTTTGGCCCCTTTATCAAAGATAAGGTGGTTGAGTGAGTTTGTGGTTGTGGTTGTATCTTCCAATCTATTCCATTGATCTTCAGGTCTGTTTTCATTCCAGTACCATGTTGATTTTATTACTGTAGCTTTCTAGTATAATTTCAAATCAGGGATTGTGATGCCTCCTGCCTTGCCTTTGCTGCTTAGAATCGCCTTTGCTATTCTAGGTCTCTTCTGGTTCCAGATGAATTTTAGGAGTGATTTCTCTAGCTCTATGTGGTATGTTAGTGGTATTTTGATTGGGATGGCATTGAATCTGTATAGTAATTTTGGGAGAATGGCCATTTTCACAATGTTTGTTCTTACTATCCATGAACAGTGGGTGTGTTTCCATTTTCTGAGATCCTCTTACATTTTCTCTTTCATGGTATTATAATTTTCCCTGTACAGCTCTTTTACTACTTTCATGAGATTAATTCCTAAGTATTTCACTTTTTTGGATGCTAGTGTGAAGGGTGTGGCTTTATTTCTCTCTCAGTGTTTTTGTTGTTAGTGTATAGGAATGTTATTGACTTTGTATCCAGCTGCCTTGCTGAATTTATTTATTATATCTATGAGTCTTTCAATAGAGTTTTGGGGGTCTTCTATGTAAAGTATCATGTCACCTGCAAATAATGATAATTTAACTTCCTCTTTTCCTATCTTTAGTCTTTTTATTTCTCTTTCATGTCTTATTGCTCTGGCTAGTATTTCCAGTACTATGTTGAATAGGAGTAGTGACAGGGGCATCTTCGCCTTGTGCCTGATTTTAAGGTAAAGGATTTCAGTTTTTGACCATTCAATATGATGCTGGCTGCTGGTTTGTCATAGATGGCCTTTATCATATTGAGGTAAAGACCATCTATTCCAATTCTCTGTAAGGTTCTTATCATGAATGAGTGTTGGACCTCATCAAAAGCTTTTTCTGCATCTATAGAGATGATCATGTGGTTCTTACTTTTGGCTCTATTGATATGGTGGATTACATTTATTGATTTATGTATGTTGAACTATCCCTGCATTACTGGGATTAATCCTACTTGGTTGTGGTATATAATCTTCTTGATGATTTGCCGCATCCTGTTTGCCAATATTTTACTGAGAATTTTTGCATCTCTGTTCATTAGGGAGATTGGACTATAGTTCTCTTTTTTAGTTGGGTCTTTCACTGGTTTTGG
>PVJX010030383.1:0-22063 GCA_004027295.1 Dolichotis patagonum
ACATCTTTTTTATGCATTCCTTGATTGATGAATGTTTGGGTTGTTTCCAAGATTTAGCTATCACAAATTGTGCTGCTATAAACACAGGTGCACATATATGGCTGTTGTATGATGTTTTCAATTCTTCTGGAAAAATACCCAGAAAGGGAGTAGCTGGGTTGAATGAGATGTCTAGTCCTAGTTTTTGGAGGAATTGCCACACTGATTTCCATAGTGGTTACACCAGTCTATACTCCCACCTACAGTGGAGAAAGGTTCCTTTTTCCCCACAGCCCTGCTTGCATTTGTTATTGGTTGATTTCTTGATTATAACAATTCTTTCTGGGGTGAGATGGAATCCATGTTGTTTTAATTTGCATTTCTTTGATGATCAATGATGTCAAACATTTTTCCATATATTTACTTGCTATTTGTATTTCTTCATCTGAGAAATGTGTATTCATCTCAGATGCTCATTTCGGATTGGGTCTTTGACTTTGGGGGCTTGATTTTTAAAAGTCTGTTCTTATGCTGAATTTCTGTGATCTTGATTATTATATGTCTGGTTTTAGATTTATTTTAGTTATGGCTAATTGGAATTGTATATGGCTCACTTTTCTGTATGTCAGATTCTTTTCCCATGCTTGGGGAAATTTCTGATATTACTTCTGCACAACATCTTTGTAGGTCATTTGCTTTGACTCCTGATTTTTTGTTGACACCTATCATCTTACATTGTTTTTTCTTTCCATCATCATGGAACTGTTGTACTGCTATTTCCTGGTTGCTTGTTATTTTTAAGGGATCTTTCTTTTCTTGATTGTAGCTGCAATCATGCCTTCAAGGTCTTAAAGTCTATCTTCAACTTCATTCAAGCAGTTTTGTCAGCTTTTAATGGAATTTTTAATTTCCTGGATATCCCTTTGAATCTGTTTCATGCATTCTCAGTCTTTCTTATATTGTTTATTCAAAGGTTCCATCATTGTCTTATGTTCCTCTTTTAAAAAGATCTTCTTTAGATATGCTCATCAATTCTTTCCTTATTGTTGTTAATTCTTTTTTTTTAACCTGAGAGATTATTTCTATTCTGATTTCCTCTGCAGTCTGATAAAGTTGTTTTATAACTTCAGTTACTATCATTTCAGAAATTTCTGATGTGTGAACTCCAATTTATTCTGTGATGTCTCCTGTACTTGTTCTGGAGGGGCTGGAGATCTGAGATTGCATTTTGCTCCCTCATCTTGACATTTGCTATTTAAATTTTTTATTTTGTTTTTTTGTGATGATCCTTCTAGCTTCAGTGGTAGGTAGCAATATAAGTAGTAGTATCAAGACATTTCTAGGAAAAGTTTGTTCTTCTGTGATATCTTCTGCATGTAGGAGATTCTTGATTTGTGTCTATCCCAAGATCCTTCCTTCTCAATCAGTCGAGAGTGGAATGTTGGTTTCTGTTTGACTCAGTCCCCAGTCTTTTGGTGTAGGGCTGTGGTAAGGTTGTTACTACAGAGCTTTCCAATATTATTACACAAGGGAGAACAAGTGATTACAACAGATACTACATCCTAGCTACAGTAGTACAATTAGCAATAGTGATAGCACCCAGCACAACTTCGAAATTGACATAGTGTGGTAAGTATTGATTTTGTAATTTAGACTATAGGAGCAAATTCTATAGTTATATAACAGAAGCAACTGCCAGTTAGGAGTTTGTGTGTGAGGTGTTTCCCTTTTTAGAAAGCATTTACCTGGGTTCATTTAGATGAGCTGGTTGCTGTGTCCTGGGTGCTTTCTGCACTGGCTACCCACACTGCAGTGTAGGGCAATGGGCCAGGCATCTGGGTTCCTCCAGGCAGAGGTTCCTGGAGTGGCAGAGAGGCAATGGGCAGGGTTTCTCCCCTCCCTCATGGCTCATCAAATTGTCTAAAAAAATACATTCAACCAGGTATTGGCTTTTCTCTCCATTTCTTTTTTCTTCCTTTTTACACAAGGGTATATTTCTTTTCTTTTCCCTCTTCTCTAGTATGCATGGCTGGAACCATGACCACAAAAAACAAGATCTTTATCTTGTGGTTTTATTCTGTATATATTATTTCATGTTTTTCTTGGCTTTAGTTAGTAGAATATTTTAGGCTACCTTTCATTTTACCTAATATTCTCCTGCAGTAGGCATACAAGATGGAACTGTTTCCACAAATACAGAGAAGTGCTTTGTAGGAAGTGAAATAAACAATAAGAAACACTCTGATTATTCATGTATTTGTGGAATGTTGGTATTTGCAACCACAGATGATCCCTGGGGCGGAGTCAGTATTGCTCAGCAAATGTTCTATTTTTTCCTTAACCTTTAATGAATCCCTTTTTGTGAGGCAGGGCCATGTGACTCATGCTTAGTGATCAACTGAGCAGCAAAAGTTCATGAAGAATTCTATGAATTTCCTCTGTACAGTGACCAAAGAGTTTTCAATTTTCTGAATATTTTTAATTTTTTTTGAAGAGACTTCATATTGTTTTCCTGCTGGCATTGACCCAAGGTTTACAATTTCTTTGCATTTTTACCAAAGTTAGTTTTTTATTTTATTTTTTGAGACAAGGTCTTGCTACACAGTTCAGGCTGTCCTTGAACTCACTATGCAGTCCAGACTCATCCCCACCTCATGGAAATCCTCCTGACTCAGTCTCCCAAGTGCTGGGATTATAGGTAACACTAGCTTCTTAAAATAATCCCTAAGAAGTGTGAGGTGCTCTCATCTTGTGACTTTGAATCGCATCTTCTGGATGACTAGTGATGTTGAGGATCTTCTCATACACCATTTGTAGACCTTCTTGTTTATTTAGTTCCTTCATCTACTCTAAAATTTTTCTTTTACAGCATCTTATAGAAGTTTCATAGAAGTGCAAATATATGGTTTAAAAATATTTCCTCCCATTCATGGGTTGCATTTCATTCTGATGATTATTTCTCATGTGGTATTGCACTTTCTTAGTTTGAGGTAGTACTCTTTTCATTAAATCCCTCATAATGAGTTAGTAGGTTAACCATAGCACCAAGAAAAAAAATACTGATGCTCTAGTTAATCTAATTCTTAAATATAATTGTATGTAAAGAGTGAAATTATCAATGGGCAAAGAGACTCCAGCATGGCTGAACTGAGGAATGGGAGGATGAGGGAGACTGCTCACTTATTTTTTTTTTCTGTTAAGAATGGCAAACATTTAATTATATATAGTTCTCTTGAAAACCACAGGGCATATTTTCCAACATGTTGAATAATGTATAAGTACAAATATTAAAAAACCAGAATGTCCAGTGCAAATTTTATGTACATTCATTACCATGTAGCATTCAATATAATGACATTTTCCAAATTATGTATTGATATATACATCTGGTTATCAAGCAACACTGGTAAATATATTCTCATTAAGGTGTATATTAGGCTTGCTATTATATATTTTCAACAATGGGTTAAGGGCAAGGATCAGTACTTGTCTGTGAAGGAATACATCAATAATTTAAATATTACACAAAACTAGACTCAGTTTGAAAGCAAATGTTGCCAGAGACTTTTCACGTGGTTATAGCTGGTACACTGTAGCTGAATACTTACTTTATATAATGTTATTCAATAGGGCATCAGAGAGTAGACTTACAGCATAATTATTATCAGTTAATTATATTGAACTATAAAGCATTTTATTGACAAAAAATCTTTCCGCAGTGAAGAGAACCTACATGGAAATGTGCCAAATGCTTTTGGGCTGGATAAAATTTATGAGGCTTGTAATAAGATTTATCTTTGAACATATACACAAAATGCAGATAATGATTGTTGATGCATCTGTATTGGCGTATGGCTTTCCCATATCTGAGTTAGAAAAAACTTACAGTGCAATAAGATTGCCTTAAATTGAAGCAAGATGTACATAATTTAAGCTTTTACATTTCTACTGTTTTTAAGCATACAGTTCAGTTGCATTAAGTACATCCCCACTGTTATTCAAACATCCATCTCCACAACTTTTTTGTCAGTGCAAATAGAGACTCTGTACCCATTAACACTAACTCCCAATTATCCTTCCTCCTAATCCTTGGCAAATATAATCCTTATAGCCTCTATGAACTTGAGTCTTCTAGGATATATATATATATATATATACATATATATATATATGGAATTACACATACAATATTTGTACTTTTATTCATTTAACATAAAATGTACCAATGCTTGCAGGTCATGGCCTGTGTTATAACTCCCCCCTTTTTAATGCCAAATACTATTCCATTATATGTATATACTACATTTTATTTGTTGTTTCACCCACTGGAGGGATGGACATTGGGTTAGTTCTACCTTTTGGCTTTTGTGAATGATGCTATTTCAAACATACATTACACATATCTGTTCCAGTTCTTGCTTTCTATTCTTTTCAATGGGTACCCAAAAGTATTGCTGGATTGTATAATTCTACATTTACTTTTTGAAGAAGTTATTTTATATAATTGTTTTATACAGCAGCTATTCTATTTATGTTCCCACTGGCAACACATAGGATTCCAGTTTATCCACACAGGAATGATTGTTTTTCAAGTGCAAAATATGAATTAAAATATTGTTGTAATTTCTATCCTTGTGTCTTTTCATTTCTTGTCACCTCCTCTTGCAACCAAAATCAACACCACAGGGATAGATGATGCAAGACTCAATCTGCTTAGAAATGCTAATTCCAAAATGTCTTATGCCAGGTATGGTGGTACCTGCCTGTAATTCTACCACTCTAGAGACTGAGGCAGGATGACCACTGCAAGTTCAACATAGTGAATTTAAGGCTGACCTGAACTACATAGTGAGACCCCATTTCAAAAAACCAGAGAAAAATGTCTTTTGACAAGGAGAGATGGAGAACATTAAACATTGCAAAAGTTTTCAGTGTATGTTACTATAATAATAAAATAGGAATTAGCACCATATAGAATGGGGTCAAAAGATAATTTCCTCTCTAAAATCTGAATGATACACTATATTCCTTAGAATATAATGGAAAATATAACTCAAAATTGGACAAAGAAAGCAAAAACAAGTTCTGATAATAGTAAAGTTCACATGGATAAAGAAGAAATAATCAGTTTGAACCTTCAAATGGAGACTGAAGAAAAGATAATTAGATGTACACACCTACATTTGCTGAGGCCACCTGATGGAGAGATAATCAAGAATCTAGGAGTATTTTTCTAATACATTCTTTAGACTGTTGTATGTTAAATGATGATAATTGGTTTAAAATGTTACATGCATTTGTTCATATTAAATAACACTTAAAGGATTAAGTAAAACAGTATTTAAAATAGGCTAGAATAAAAATGAGCATTTTAAGAGTAATTATGTAACAATAAAGCAAAATTGTAAGATTCATAAGACAACTCCTTAAATTAACATATGAAAATATACTATATATTTCAAAGGTTCATTATGTTACAGCCTATGATGCTTTATAAAATGTTCACATGGATACTAATATTTGAATTTTCTCAAATTTGTTTATATCACATTACATATAAAGATATTTCATGTGTATTTAAGTTTCATATGAAAATATATTTTCTATAAGACAAAAATGGTAACTTTCACTTTATAAAAACACAGAAATATAAATTTTGTGATGACATAATTTCTTATTAAAGAAAAATTAAAGTATTTTATTTGGATTTCATCAATTAATTCAACATAGAATTTCACAATTACTATCTGGAGATGAAGAAATACCATAGCCATCTTTCAGAAATATTTCAAAATTATTCACACAGGATTTTTGATTAGTTTAGCTACTACATGAATGCTGAGGCTATTTCTAAGTAGACAGTAACACTGCTTCATGGCTATCTTCTTAGGAAATCCGAGCTCTGGAGGAAATCCAAGGAGATTTGCTATTTCTTTAGGAGTGAAATAATGAAAGTTTAAGCATTGACAACTTTGTTATCTGTTCCTCTTGTGGTAAACTAGTAAGGGATTTGTAGATAGTCTCAATCTGCACATCCTCTGCAGTCTGTAACACAGATCCTGTCCCTTCCATGTAACTTCCATAACCTTTGGTAAAGCATGTGGACCTTCTGCAGGTGGGTTTAAAAATGTCTAATAAAAAAGCATATTGCAGCAATTACTTTGGTGGTAAAATGTACTGATTCATGTCAATTTCATCTTAAAGAAAATCTTTCAGTATTTGCACAGAGAGATCATTGTCCTGTTGATGTTTTCTATCAATTTCTTCTGCAGTTTCAAGCTTAAAAAGAATGGTATCTTTGTCAGAATGCTGTGGGTTTCTATCAAAGCAAGTATTGGGTTCAATTTTCTTTACATTATTTCTATTTTATGCATCTGTTGCATGTTTTTGTGCATGTTCAGATTCAATTTTGGGAAAATCCATCAGTACCTGGCCTGGGGCTTGGAAAGCTAATGGCTTTGACTGAAGTTTTGATATAAGGAAATACTGGAATTGGGAATGCCCAGAGAGGTTGGAGATAATAGAAATTATTGGTACTGAAAGCCACAATTTTCTATTGTTTCTATCAATAGGTCTCTTGTAGAAGATCCTTCAAAACCTTTAACATTTTCTGAAATAATACACCTCAGTAATTTTTGTAATCTTGGGAGAATATCTAGAAGCTATTTTTTCTTCGATCTGTCATATCACCCTGTAGACCAGTTCTTGTAAATGGTTGACATGGAGGGCTCATTAAAATCATATTGAAAGATAATTTGTCAAGCTCTTCCAGTGTAATGCCCTCTCAGCGCGTGGTGCATGCCGCCAATGCCACTGCAAAGCTCGAGAACCCGCAGAGGCTCCATGTCTTCGCCCCTGCCGCCTGAGACTGCTCATTTATGACTATGCTAATTTTTAGTTCTGTGAGGTGAGCTAGTGGCTCCACAACTGAGAGAATTTGGAGGTTAGGTTAAAGAGAGAAAAAGGAAGACAGTGTGTTTAGTGCTGGATATCCATTTGGATTAGAGCAATCATCCCACATTCCCTAGACCAGAAAGAAAACTGAGTGAAACAGCAGAAGAGTGCAGCTGTCAGTCCTGGTGCTCCTGGAGGATGACCTCTGTCACGGTGATGCGATTTCTCATGGACCTATGCTCAGGGCAGCTGCTTGGCTGGAACAGAAGAGGGGAATTAGTCCCAAATTTAAGGCTTTTGCTTTTCAATGACAAATGTCAGTGTCAAATGCTTTTAAATGTCTCAGCTGCTCTCTGCTCAGAGAGAGAAAATGTTTACTATTTAAGAATCCACAGCTGGCCATCATGATGGAGAAACCTTATCCATCCCTGTACTCCCCAGAATGGATGTTGGGGCAGGATTACTTCCAATTGACTTTCTTGTTGGTTTTCCACATTAACTTAGTGATGTCTCCCAATGATCCTGGAACTTTTTTTTTAAGACCAAAGAACTTTAGACTATCAACACTGGGAAGGACCAGTATACAGTCTCTCTTGCAGAATAATTGTTCCCAATTCTTGACACATTGTTCTCTTCCCCAAGTGTATACCAGAGCTGCTTTACATGGCTTTAAGATGCCTATGTAATTCCAGGTAGGGTCATTACACAGGCTGTGGTGTGAATGAGGTGTCCATGGTTGTAGGTGGCAGTTGTAGGCTACTATTTCTCCATCGTGATGGCCAGCTGTGGAATCTTAAGTAGTAAACATTTTCTTCTCTCTCTGAGCAGAGAGCAGCTGAGACATTTAAAAGCACTTGACACTGACATTTGTCACTGAAAAGCAAAAGCTCTCCGTTTGGGAATCTCTAATTCCATTCTTCTCTTCAAGCTTTGTATTAACCCTTTGTATGATGGAAACTCTCCTGTAGTTTTGGAAAGCATTGAGAATGCTGAATTGCTCTTCCTTTCTCTGTACCTTCTACACACCGTATTATGTATAGTTCTGCATTTGGGAAAACCATTTCTTCCAAGGCATGTAGGAGTAATGCTCACTTTTAACTCATCTTGTTTTCTGTAGCTCAGATATTCTTGGTTACCTCAATAACATGTTGTGAATCCTTTCATAATTTAACTTTTTCTCTTAAAAAGCAGGTCTTCTGTCTTGCATTTGATTATTTGAGGGCCTGTCAGAAAAAGTGATTCTGTGGCTATCACTGGATTTATAGAGTTCTCGTTCTGTGTTATTTCCACATAACTTAGTGATTTCTCACAACAGTCCTGAAATAACCATTGAGTTTCAACCCTGGAATGTGTTGACATTCAGAAAGTTGAAAATAAATCGTGTCAAAAAATAAATTGCTGATGGGGAAGGCAGGATTTAAACCACAGTGTCATGCAAGGCCTTGCTTGTTTCATGGTTGCACAGTGGTTCTTGTTGATCATAAGACTTTCCTTAATTTTTAGCGTCTAGAACTAGTTCATGGAAAAAGGGCTCATAGTGTATAACAGAACCAGTGTTCTGTTGAAAACTGGCTGATTTTCGCTTTTTGGCCATGGAGTGAGATCCTTTATTGGCCGTCAACTGCTTCTGCTCTTCAGGGTGCTATCTCTGTGGAACAGAATTGGAGGTTTCTCCATCAGGGATTCCAAGACCAAGTCTGGCAGGAATAGTACACAGGGACCGCTTTGTGAAACTTGGGGCTTCTGCTGGCACAGAACTTCCACAGAACCTCTTGAGATTACCTGTCTGGGAACTTGCATGATCCATAATGCAAAATCCAAATTCTGGTGTTTTAGACATGGAAAGAATCCCAGATGCATAGAGTTTCTAATAATTAATAATTATAATAATAAATAATTAATAATTAATAATAACTACTCTGACTTCTCCCCTTGCTTGCATCTTTCTTTAGTTGTCATAGACCTGAGTCTAATGGAAACTGAAGAGGCTGGGGCTTTAGATTAGGAATTCAGGGAGGCTCTCAGGGCCTTATGAGCAAGAATTTAAGATTCCTTTCCCAGAGCACTGCTGTCACTGTGATTATTTTGGACTCTCACTGTTTGCTATCTTGTATTCTTCTGACAAGGAGTTTCTCATCATTTTTATGTTCTCTGTCTCCTCATTACTGTGACTTAAACATGGCCATGGCTCATAACCTGTTACTTTTAAGTTTCATTGAAATAAAAAAATTATTTCTGGTTTTTTTCTGGGTTCAAACATTTTAAAATGAGTATTTGATATATCTAGGTGTCTTTTTTCCAAATTGGGAAGTACATAAATTAAAAATCTGTAACAAAGAGTCCATGTAATAAATGGTTGGTGTGTCCAAGGAGGGCAGTTATGAGACAAAACCATGATGGTCACACTTTTGCAATGGGCTCTGGGTGGAGTGACATTGTGATGTATTTTCTATCTTTGTTCTTACTGCCATCAGATCTCATCGTGGAACTTTGAAGTGTAGATATCTTGAATTGTCACTCAAATATATTGTTCTATTCTATGACATAATAACTCCTTTCCCTGAAGGAATATGTTCAATTTTAATTTGACTAGAAAGACTCTGTCTCTTTGTCTCTGTCTCTCTTTCTGTGTAAAGCTAGAGGTAGCGAGTCCATGCATTAGAATATGTTTAAGTAGGTGATCTCCCAGGAGTCTCTTTGCCACTTTCATCTGTAAATTATAAGATCATAAATCTCAAGTTTCTTTGAGGCTCTTAAAAGACTGCTCTGGCAGGAGACCTAAGATGGCAGAATAGAAGCAGAATTTGTTTGACTGTGTGAATGAGAGAAACCAGAGAATTAAAAGAGAAAGTTTATCCTACAGAGAAAAAATGAGGAAGAGCTCTGAGACCCAACAGTACAGAGGCTGGAAACTTGAACAGCATGGAGAATCAGAAAGTAAACACAAGGTTGCAGAGTAGCTTTAAACTTCAATCTCGGCTCCCTGGCTGGGTCAGGGCACCCAATGCCACACTCATAAGGTAAAAGTGAGAGAAAAATCAACCCCTGCTATTAACAACTGACGGGCAGTCCTACCTGCAGGAGAAATCTATGGTCTACACAAGCTTTTAATCCAGTTTGGTTGGGTGACTGTCTCCACAGTGATCTAGCAGAGAAAAAGCTCTTTACATCACTCCATCACTGTTGTTGGGTAAAAGCCAGGACTAGGGAGGGACCTCAGAGGTCCTCTGTGTAGCCAGTTGTTTGCTTTCTTGCTCAAACTACCCCATTTGAACCATCTTGTTTCTGAATAGTGAAATTTTCTGATTTAGTTGAATACTTTTGTGGTTTTATCATCTTGTAGACATCATCCAAAATGATGTTTGTGTGATAAGCATGAGTGAGAGAGAGAGAGAGAGAGAGAGAGAGAGAGAAAACAAGGGCCAAGGACCATGTATATTCCCCAAGGACTTGCTCTCATGATCCACTCCTTTTGACCAATGTCTCTCCCTACTTCCTCTTTCCATCATTTCTCAGTAATGACATGGAATTATGGTATCATCAATGGTTTAAAATCCAATGATAAAATCAGAGCTCATAGTTCAGTCATGTCTAAAAACCCACCCACTTCACCTTCAACACAAGTCTTTATATTGGATCCAGCCATAACACACCCATTCTCCACACCAGAGGAATGGAAACCTGAAAGCAAGTACTTTGAGTTTTGTGCTAGAACAATGACACTGCTTTATGGAACTCTGTCCCTGTATCTTGATGCCCATGGGCAAGAGCTTCTGTAGTGCATCTAGGTAGGTCAATGAGATAGCTAGGTTTTGGGCTATGTGTATTTTTGATTTCAAAAGGATATTCTTGTCAACACAATGCTATAATCCTTTTTAATTTTTGTTAATCTAAGAAGCATATTGTGGGTTTAAATGTGATTCTTGATCACAATAAATATTAGTTTGGTAGTGATTGGGATGGTCTCTCCCATGGCCAATCTGGTTTTCTATTCTAATCTCTTTTATGTTTCGCTTAATAGTGCCCATGGAAAATTTTATTAGCATAGGTCAGGTGTTTATTTCTGAATCAATTAGCTTCAGAATGTGTGGCAGGTCATTTTATTAACTGCTGGTTTTCATCTGAAGGATGAACTATTTATAAAGTCCTGGTGGGGCAGAGAGTTAATTGGGCACAAAACAATATATTCAGTGAAAAAGGCACTCTTTGGCTCTTTGACCACGTGAAATGTAAATAAATGCACTCCCAGTTCCCCGTGAAACATGAGAGTTTATTTTTGGTTGCAAAGCATTGAATTCATTACTTTTCACCATCATTTGCTTTTTCACCATCATTGATTCTTAAACATTTTCATTTTGCCAGTGGCTATGAAATTGTGGCAAAGTTCTAGGATTGATATCAGAAAGTGAGGGAAAGAAAAAGAAAGTGAATAATCTATACTGGACACCTAATTTAGGCTAAAGATTTCCTATTCATCATCTTAAGTTTTACAATGTCTTCTTGAATTAGGAATTTTCATACTTGTGCTAGACTTGAGAAATTAAACCTTTCCTCACAGTCTCACAGTGACTTGGTGGTAAAAATCAAGATTTAGAGACAAGTGCAACCCAAGCCTTTCTACTGCTGCATGCATGGAGTACTCTGAATCATGCCAAAAATGTTTTCTTAATTGCAAAGTTAGGAATTTCATATTTAATATTGTCTTCCCCATTTGCCTTGAGTTGTCATAAACTCAAATGAGACCAGGCACACACATAAAACTCCTTTCAAAAGCAGCTACTTAGAATTCATCTGATCGAGACCGTGGACTTAGAATGGAGACAAAGATTTTGTTTTCAAGTTTTGCAGTCTGAAACAGGAGAACCAGTTTTTTTCTTTCTTATCAAATCTTGAGAGGAGGTAAACTGTGGTTCAACTGTCTCTCTGCCTCTGTCCCTGCTCATTAATGTCACTGTCCCTCAAAGCAAGGTGCTTGATAAGAGACAACTGTTCATAATGTAAGCTGTCAGGCAAAGAGAATTGATGCTTTGTGTCCTCTAGAACCTGGAGATGGCCCTGGAAAAGACATCCTCAAAGTAAAATATCTATAATGTTAGAGCAGGAACTGCAAAGTCATGAGTTATCACATGCAAAGGCATTTGAAAATTGTTATTCTGGATTAAATGAGAAGGAAGACACTGGAAGGGTGAAGAATTTCTAACGGTGAAGAGGAGACCTGTTTCCAAAGCATCTTCTTCCTGAAGCCAGTTAGACAATCAATTTCATTTTATACAGTACTCTTCAATAATTGACATAATCAGTCACTCACATACTAAAATGAAAATAAAAAGGAAGGTCATTTAGCATGATCACAGGATCTCCAGATGTGATCTTTGACACTGAGAGCACAGTGATGTTGCTAGGAGTGAAGATGAGAGGGAAAGGTGGTCACAGTTTGGGGTAGGATAAAATAAACTCAAGACCTCAAGTCCTGTTGTGTGCCCAGGAATAAACTGGAAATGGGAGAGGATGTGCAGACGAAAGTACTATGGAATTGCTGGCTGCCAATTTCACTACATGTTTCTTTGCTTACCTGGCTGGACACACTTTTCTGCCTTTTCTCCACTCATTGATATGAAATGCCTAAGGTGCTGGTGCTTATTAGGATGTATTGATATGGGAATGAAATTGCTTGAGATAAGATGTTTTATCCCTAAGTCTACATGCTGTGGGACACCTGGAATCTACCGATGACCTTCCTGAAGGCCACTTTCACGTCTTTGTTCCTCAGGCTGTAGATGAGAGGGTTCAGCATGGGAATGACCATGGTGTAGAAGACAGACACCACCTTGTCCTCCTCCAGGGACTTGCCTGAGCTACTTCGTATGTACATGAAGACGAGGGTCCCGAAGAAAAGGGCCACAGTGGTGAGGTGGGAGGCGCACGTGGAGAAAGTCTTGGCCCTGCCTCCTGGAGACTTCACCTTCCCGACAGCCTTAATGATGAGCAGGTAGGAGATCAGGATGACCAAGGCATTGGCCAGAATCACAAAGTTGCCGAAGGCGACAATGATGATCTCAACCTTTGTGGTGTCACTGCAGGCAAGCTTCAGCAGGGGTGGGAGGTCACAGAAAAAGAAGTTGATGCGATTGTTCTCACAGAATGAGAGAGAGAAGGTGCACGTGGTACGCAGGGTGGATGCTGACATCCCACAGACATAGGTCCCCAGCACCAGCCTCCAGCAGATTCTGGGCTTCATGGCCATAGTATAGAACAGCGGGTTGCTAATAGCAACATAGCGGTCATAGGCCATCACAGCCAGCAGGAAGCACTCTGTTGCTGCACATATGGTGAAGAAGAAGAACTGGGCAGCACACTGGGCATAGGAGATGACCATTTCACCTGTGGCCAGTGTGGCCAGGATCTGAGGGGTGATGACTGAGGTATAGACAGTGTCCAGCAAGGCCAGGTGGCTCAGGAAGAAGTACATTGGGGTGTGGAGCTGGGCATCTACTTGGATGAGAATAACCATCCCCATGTTCCCCAACAAGGTGATGAGGTAGAAACTGAGAAACATCAGGAAAAGGGGAATCCGCAGGGTGGGGTGGTCAGTAAAGCCCATGAGAATGAACTCAGTGACCGAGCTGAGATTATTCTGAGCCATGTACTCTCTGTGGACCACGGCTCAGAGGGTGAGAATAAGGTAAAATGAAAGTTCCAGAAGTTAAGGCGAGGACCCTTGCTCGATGGTGGAAGTTAAAGTGATAATTCTGGCCCTATGTACAGATGTTGATTTGCAGAAATACTGAGACCGGCTGATTCTCCTTGGGTGTCTCTTTGTATGGTGGAGCTGAGCCTGGAGCTGGTGCTTCTGATTCAGGTGAACTCTGGTTTAGATTTGGACACCGCTGTGAAGATGAGAAGCATGTGACTCTCAAGGTTGGAGAGACCAATCCCTCATCTGTGGCGTCCCCATCCAGCGCTGGAGTCTCTGCTACCGCACACCCCACCCGGTCTTCTGGGCCAGCTCCCCTGCTCAGTCTCTCGGGAACTGGATTCTGCCTCTGCACCTCCTATGCTTTGATCTTGGTTTTATCCCTTCCAGATTCAAAGATTTTAATCCCATCTTCTCACAGGAGCCTTTCAGAAGTTGGAGAATGGCGAACCTGCTCTTTGTCTTCGCGGCTCCCTCACAGTTTGCATGGATATAACTTACTTCCTGTTGAATGATTATTCAGGCAGGTAGCCAAAATTTCCTAATCAGAGATCATTAATCAGTAACTGAAAGTATTTCACTTCACTTTATCACCCCTAGCTTAGAGACTATCATAATGTGTTTTAAAACATTTCATTATTTGTAATACCATGATTTTAAAATAAACGAGTCTTTCTGTATCATCCAGACCAGTTTTGAACTCACTATATAGCTTGGGCTGGCCTTGAAATCATGATCCTCTTGCCTCATCCTCCTGAATGCTGGGTTTATGGGGTTGTATCACCACATCTGACGGATAGCACTATGATTATAAATAAAACGTTCATGGTCTTGCTATTTTTGCGAGAGTTTGGGAAAATTGCCTAATCCTTTGTGCCTCAATTTTTTATCCTTTACATAGGAAAAGTATTGCTAAATAGTCAGGTTATTTTGAATATTAAATAAGTTAAAACCTGTAAGGGGTATAATGCAGCTCCTAGCACAGAAAGAGTTGAGTAATTTAGCAATTATTACATTACTATGATTATCATCCATTCTAGGTTGTATCTGTTGACTTCTTGTTCTGAAAGATAAGGCATTTTACTTACATAAACTTTGTTGTATTACTATCTGTACCTCTTTAAAAATTACATTTGCTTGTCTCTATCTCTACATATCGATAGATATATGTCTTTGTTTAATAATTGAGTAAATTTGGACTCTCACTAATGTAGATGAAGAAATAAATTTGTTACACTTTTTTCTTTCCACCCATTAAAAAAACACTTCAATTATTCCTTTACTTCATTTATGTTGCAATGCCTGCTATTCTAATCAAATCTCCTGTGTTCTGTTGTCATGGTTTATGTCGGTGGCCCCCAGGCCTCATGTATTTGCATTGTGCATTTGTGATTGGTTCATTGTCTAGTGCTTGGATTGATGGTGTCAGTGCTACACCCTCCCAGGGGGTGGAGCCAGGATGTGATGTAATGGCAGGAAGAAGGTGTGTCTCTCTCTTGCCGGTTTCCGCCTTGCTGTTTGCAGCCGCCATGAACTGCGTCCCCGCCATGCCACCCTGCCTTGGAGCCACCTGAGTATGGACTGAACCCTCCAAAAACTGTAAGAAATAAACCTTTCCTTTCCCAACTTTGGGCATCAGGTATTTTGTCTCAGTGACTAGTAAAAAGTAACTAAGACATCTGTCTATGTATTAATTAGGAAATAGTAAGTGGTGCATCTCTGTTGTGATTGTGCACATGCAGTGCACTAAAAGACTAAGCAGCATAATTGGGTGTGTAGAGGAAGAAACATCACCACACTTCTGCTGCTTCTAAGAGACGCTTTCAAATATCCTGTTAGATGCTCTTTTCTTGTACGTTACCAATTGCTCTGGATAATTATATCTAGTGTGATTTATATTTGAGTCATGGTAACTTTCTGTTTGCTAAAACTTCTTGTTCCCATCTGGCACAGTTGTGAGTCACCATAATACCATGTGTTTACAGCTCACCATTTTCCACGTCCGTCTAGAATCCCTATTAGGGGACCCCAGGGCCAAGAGGTCCTGAGTCTTGTTGCATGGAGCCCAGATTCATAGCGTCTTTTATAAAAAGTGCCTCTCCTGTTGTACACTTTCCACTCATAATGTCGTACACATTCTGAAAGCAACCCTACCACCTGGGAAGGCACCTCCTCTGTTCTGGATTTACACTTGGAAATTTCTGTGATGAGAAGAGATGTGATTCTACAACCTTCTGCATACAATGTCTCACACATTCTAAGTAATAATCCCATTGCAAGGAAGCTACCTCCCCTCTTCTAGATCTTTCCACTCATAATATCTTATAGGTTCTGAGCAAGAAACCCACTGGGGGAAATTTTAATCTTACTTGTGGAGGAGACATAATATTCACTTTTATGAATATGCACAGTTTAGCCGTTCATTACCAGGTATATGAAACGGAGAACTCGGGAGGAACTGGGGCCCACACCATCTAAGTCTCCTGATTCCCACTCACAGCACTGTTCCCCTGGAAAATTTCTCCTGCCCCTACTACCATGTTCCCTGTTTCCTTAGGTTAGAATTTTCTAACACAAATTTCTTGAATCTATAGTTAGTTCCAGGAATGTACAATGACATCGTTGAATTATTTTCCACTGGCACAGTGAGGCCCTTTTTTTGCTGTGGAAACAAGGAACTGCCATTTCTGATAGAATCCATCATGATGCTTTCATGTGTATAAGTCTGTGACACCAGAGACCCAACAGGAGCTTTTGCACTGCACTATATCCACAGGACATTTGAATTTTTTTATTTTTATTTTGATGAAAATGTCTTGCTAAGTCACCAAGTTGCCTAGGCTGGATTTGAATTTGTGATCTTCCTGCCTCAGCCTCCTAGAGTTTCAAGTGTGCACCACATCTGGCTGTACATTTTTTTCACAAATTTTTATACCCATTAACATCTGTTCTTGCTTCCATATCCTTGTGAGTGGGCATGATTGATAGCTATTATATTGTGATGAGATAACTGACTCCTCCAAAAAATAACTTGCTCAAAAGCCAAAAGATTAGTTGTCTGCAGACCTGCGCATAGCAGACAGGCTCTCTGGCTTCCCAGGGAACCTTGTTGTCCTCCTCTCCCACCTGAGGTCTAGACAGGCTTTGTGCTTATGATGAGGCCTAGGAATCTGTCAACCATGACAACCACATTGGTTCCACACAGCTTCATGAAAGGGCGGTGGAGGCTGCTCTTGAGTCCAGAGCTTCCTCCGGCTCCAGTTAGGGGTCGCTGGTGGGAGGGACAGATGGACATCACATGCCACATGCCCTTCTCAGGTTGCTCAGCCTCTCTGCTGCAGGGTCCAGGGGTGAGGAAGCTTCTCTGAAGACCCTCTTGGCATTGTTCCAGCTCCATGGTGTCCATGGCTACCACAGGCACTAGCTAGCGGGAAGGACCTGAAGCCTACTTCTTCTTGGGCCTCACTTCCTGGTCTGAAAAACAGTGGAGCTGGTTTATAGGATCAGTGGAGTTCTTTGTCTCTCACAACCCGTGATTTATACATCAGGGTATAAAGGCTAAAGGAAGAAGTTGAAAGGATTTCCCCAGTACCCACACTATGATGAATGTGCACAATTTAGCTACTAACCACTGAGTACATGAAGCATGCAGGATCTAGCTCAAGTGACTGGCAGTTACTTAAACATAATATCAAGGGATTTCAGGTCCAAAATCAAATGAATTATACTATCAAGTTCCTAACAAGATTCATCATGACCAGAGCAAACCTGTTCATCTGATTTTATTGTTTTCCTGATTCTCTTTCATCTTTGCTTTTCCCCCACTCTAGATTATTCAAAATATGCATCCTTCCATGTTCTTTTCATAAATGCTTAGAAATATGTACTTTGAAATGTGTATATTAAGAAACAAGTATATTAAGTGTCTGAAATTTTGGTACAACTCCTATTTTCTTTTTCTACATCCACTATTTTTAGGATTTGTCACCGAACTATAAGTGGATCTACTTTGTTATTTGTGATTTTAGTACAGTCTTTTGTTTTCTGGGGTACATTTTACTTATCCATTTTGCTAAATATTTTGGATACTTTGCACAAATTATCTTATCACATATTATCCTAGAAATTTTCTTTTAAAAAGTTATCATCTATTTTTACTGAAGGGGAATTTAAATCACTGAGAGATTAACTTGTATAAGATTACCAGTGGAGGTAGAAGAGCCGACTGATGGTACATTCTGTGCTCTTGGCCATAAACTTGTTTTGTCACCTTATATTTTACTGCATCTTTATGATTTGTAAAATCACAAAAGTCTCTCAGTAGCTAATCAAATCGTTTCAACTTTCAAACCAGAACTTGGCTAATTGCAATACTTTTCTCAGCATCTAATGCTGAAATTGCCAAAGTCCTTTTCCTGCCTGTCTCATGGCCAGTTCCTGGGGTTCAGAGCATCTGACCAGAGGTTAGGTGGCAGATTGTTGGGGCACAGATGCAGCCACACTGGGTTGGTACCGCGCTCATGCACACACACCAGCGCACCTCACGTTAGCTCTGACTCTGGCTGCTATCCTGCAGGGTGGGACAGACTGCTCATTTTATGGGGGAGCATAGTGAAGCACAGAGAGGGTGAGTACGTTGTCCACCTTGCTGTAAACCTAACAGAGAACAGAATCAACGTTTGAGTCCCAGAATCTCTAACTAAACCCTGTACTCTTTCACACCACATTGCCCTTTGTGCAAAAAAGAGAATTACAGAGGTACCTCTGTCCTGGGAAAGGTGGCTGTGTTAGTGTTGGTGTGGGGAAGGTGGATGTGGTTATGTTCATCACTTGATATGGAGTTCACAGAGGGAAGCAAAATTTTGCTGAATGTTCTGTTCACAAACTGGATTGTTCGTGCACAGGAGCATTCATGAACCGAGGCATTGCTGTCTCTCTCAGCAGATCCAAGCTCCAACTTTTAAACTCAAAGCAGCTTTCTAAGACCATTTGGTTATAGTCAACTTTATGGGAGAAGAGGATGAAGATTGATTTTGTGCATTTTATAATTCATAGTTTACGGTTCATAGTTTATGGTTTTTCTTCTACTCTTTGCTTTATGGGATAAAAGAGACTTACTTAGTTGTACCATATCCTTTTTAAAAAAATTTATTTAAAGAGAAGAAGAAGAAAAAAAACCAACCAAACGAAACAGAAAGAGGGTAGCAACAATACAGAATTCCAAAGGGGAAAGAAAAAAAAGAAAAAAGAAAGAACAACCACCACAACAAAAAACAAAAACAAAAACTAAAATACTAAGAAATTGACGCTTGATAAGTTACATACTGTCATCATTGGAAATAGTTGTTCAAGTTACAAAGTTAAAACATACAAAGTACACATTCAAGCAATGAGACTGTTAATGGTTCTGCTTAGTTTTGCTATGTCTTTGGGAAAAATGTTAATCAATTAGAAGCTGAGTTTAATCCAAGAATAAAATGAAAACATAATAGTGATTTCTGGAGTCTTCAAATGGGCTTTTATGGAATATGGTACAGTTTGTTTATTTTTCAGAAAGGTAATTGCTAAGATATTTTTCAGAAGGAAAAAACTCAGGAGCAGGCTGCTGGTACCCAGTTTTGCATAATGTTATTTAAAAAGGGGCTTAGGGTGCTGTCAGCATGGAGCGAACTCCAAGTAGATGGAAGCCACGCCTTCCCAAAATCCAGACCAGCTTACAAAAGAGAAAGCCAAGGTTTCTTGGACACTTTAAGAGAGATGGACACTTTAAGAGAGATGAAGGACATGTGAGCTGACATGTTTGCCTGTGACGTGCCTTGATTATAATGTGTAAATGGAGCAGGAGGAAATCTCTGGCAGACTTAAGGCAAGAGAGACATCTTGGAAGAACCCCTCTGAGACAAGATGGTCCCCAAACCCTGCAACCTTCTGCCATACTCTTCCTTCTCTTGCTTGCAAAGGTTGAGTCTGCTGGGAACAGAGAACAAGCTCAGTAAAAATCAGCTTTCCTCACCTCACCAGAATCTAGAGCTCAAAATACTATTACACATTCATTGAGCTCTTACTGTGAGTGAGGTAGATTCTAAGCACTTTTAAAGTTTTATTTCCTCTCAGTTTGACTATATTGTGAGGTACAAATGCTCACCTTTATTCAATGGATGAGGAAATAGAGGTTTAGAAATGTTGCATACTTTGCCCGAGGTTTCAGAGGTAGAAGGAACAAGTCTTTAGGTCTTTACCTTTTGTCTCCCCACCCCAATTAAGCGAACACACTGTACTGATTTTCCAAATACCAGCAGCTATTTATTGAACATCTTCTCTGAGATAATCATGATGCTACACAACACACTGTGTTATACAATCCTTGGGACCCTGTAAAACAGATATTATTTCATCCTGGAGGACTGGAAGAGTCTCAATAGTTAAGCAACTTGTTCAAGGCCACAAGACTAGTCAGTGAGAATCTGGGCTCCAACCCAAGTCTGTCTTATTCTAAAGCCAGAGTTTTAATCCATACTACTAGTTTCTCTCCCAGCATAAATGTGGCAGTGCAGCATTACACAGGGAAGTCACTTGTCTAAGCTCTGTAGTCTCCTATCAATCACCCTACTGAAGTATTTGTTTTCTAAAATGTAGCCAGTGACACATAAACTCACAGGTTTAATGCTGTAGGTCTCCTGAGTGTGATGCAGTCTTCCTTGTGTATCTGGGTGCGATCTGAAATCGGGCTGAATGCGGCCTGTAAGATGACAAGGTCTGATGGCGAATAGCAGCTTCCCTGTCCTGTTTCCCTTCTTTGGTGATGAATGACTTTACTACAGAGCTGGGGTCTTCCCAGGGTCTCCAGGGTGACAGTTATCTCTTAATGATGTGCTGGAACAATGCAGCCAGATTTAACTAACCTAAGGGTATGCAGGGATTCACAGGATGCAGCTAAGGTGCTCAGGTAGATGAGTGTAGCCAGTTCCAGGCTTTCTGCTACATGAGCTGATGGGTTTTGATAATGGGGAGACTTAGTGGGAGAGATTCCCTGGGCTCTTGGGTTTCTGGAACCTCAGATCAGCACTTGGGGTGGCCCCCAGGCTCCCGGGAAAACCCAGCCCTGTGGGAAGGATGCTGAGGGAGCAGCTCATTATCTCTGCTTCTCCTCAGATGTTAGAGAAGGAACAGGAGCCCTTGGGGAGTTCACAAAAGCTCCTCAGCCTCCTTGGACTCCAAGGCCAAGCCCAGGGTCCACAGAAAGTGAACCTGGCTGTGTTCCCACTGGCTCTTCTCAGCCATGCTGTGGTCAGCCAGGGGAGGTGGCCGGCCTGCGACTCCCATCTGAGGGCCTTCAGTGAGGGTCTCTTAGCACCGCAGCCTCCTCAGGCCTGGCACCAGGTTTGCCTGGGGGATTAAACACACTTGGTTTCAGCTCTGCTGAGTGTCAGGTGACCTTCCTTGGAGATCTGTTCCAGGAGTTCCAGGGCCAGCTTCCTCTGGCTATTCCAGCTCTCCCCTCTCTCCTCTCCCCTGGTCTGTGAGCCCCACAGTCCCTTTGTTAGAACCTCACAACTTGTGTCTAAATTCCCCTGCTCTTCCTGGTCACGGCTGTTCCTTCATGGCCTGTCTGGTCTCCTCAACTGGACTAGGGATTTCTGGAGACGCCTTCTTGCTCCTGCTGACAGCCCACATCCTCCTCTGGCAGACCTGTGCTCAGTCCTGTTTGCCTAGGCTGCTGACCACTGTGTGATCAGGGCTTTCCCAACAGAAGGAGCTCTGATGGGCCTGGACCCAATTTACTTCTAAGTGATAGGGCTTCTTCCATAAACCCTTGGGTAAATTTTTGACAATATTTGCTATCTATCATTTCCTGTAATAAGTAACTGGAAATCTCCGTGTGGTGAGAGCATGCGTGCTGTTTGCAGACGCTGGCTGGGCTGTGTAGAAAGCAGAGTGGGGTCTGGAGCTGAGGGAAGGAGACAGTGGGAGCCACGTAGTTGTGAAGATCCCACATTCAGCGTGGCCCGGGCACTGGGGGAAGTGGGTGACTGTGTGATGTTTATTATCCTTGGCCCCTCTGGGCAGATCAGGGTTCTGAAGCACTCTGAGCCCCACAGCGCTGCTGCTGCTGGTGGTGTTTAGCGTCCTGCCTGAACTCCTTTGGACACAGGGAAAAGAGGTTTAAGAGAGGTGTAGGTCAGGTTTAAGAGAAGACTCCAGACAGGACGTAGTGGAGGAGGGAGCCTCACCACAGGGACCTGTGAGGGGCGGGAACGCGGTGGGGTGGGGGAGATGTCCGGTCAGCCGGAGTCCAGCTGTGCCCTCAGCCCAGGGCGCCTCTGGAAGATGAATTATCCCACCGATTTCGTTCTGGCTCCAGGCGAGGGGTTTGACGCTCAGTGACTCTGAGCTGCCCCCGCGAGGTGGGCCTAGGCCTTCCCGGGCACTTCCAGGAGACAGGGATCCCTCAGCTGAGGACAGTTCCCCAGGGAGGGCGCAGCTGTGAGCTGTAAG
>PVJX010030384.1:0-22078 GCA_004027295.1 Dolichotis patagonum
TTCCTGAAAGCAAGCATTACCCTGATACCAAAACCAGAGAAAGGTCCAATTAAAAAGGCATTACAGGCCAGTTTCCCTAATGAACATTGATGGCAAAAATCCTCAATAAGATACGGGCAAACAGACTGCAGCAAAATATCAAGAAGGTTACACACCAGGACTAAGTGGGATTCATCCCAGGGATGCAGGGATGGTTCAACATACGTAAATCTGTAAATGTAATACATCATATTAACAGAGCCAACAACAAAAATCGTATCTCAGTAGATACAGAAAAAGCTTTTAACAAAGTCCAGCACCCATTCATGATAAAAAAAAAACCTACAAAAATTGGAATAGATGCAATTGATCTCAATTTGATAAATGCCATGTATGGCAAACCAATAGCCAACATGATACTCAGTGGACAAAAACTGAAAGCTTTCACTCTAAAATGAGGAACAAGACAAGGATGTCCTTTGTGTCCACTTTTATCCAACAGTTCCTTTCCTTCCATCTGGAAAGTAAAGGTTCCACCTGCCCCCCCCAAAAAAAAGTTAATTTCATTTAGAGTTCAAAAAGTTTCCCCGAGATTGTGAACAGTAGAACCAGAAAGAGAATCCAGGTCACTTAGAAGAAAGGATATGAATTTTAATTCTCCACATTCCTTTTATTCTCTCACCGTATGGCCGTCACCTAAACAGTTTTCCTCAGTTCTTATTTCATCTGGCTTGAGCCAGACTATCAATCGCAGAAAGCACAAAATAAACGGGAAGTAATAAGGGTGGCCTTGGTGTCATGCTTACTGTACAAGGAAGATGAGTCTTTGAGAACACTTTGATAAAATGACATAACCAAGACCCTAAAGCTAAATTCGCAAGACTTTAATATGTGATGTAAGCATTCTAATAAAAAAGTGTTGATAGATGATTTATTGGAGAAGTCGAAAAACCATTGGCTGTATAAACACACATATTGCATGCATCTACACATATCCACGCATGTAAACACACATTTCACACACACTTATTAATATGTATGTGCACATGTAAGGGTATATTTGACTCTGATTTTTTATTCACGCCTTTACAAGTAATTTTGAAGAATAAGACCTAAAATAGCTTATTGCTCTATTTCCTTATTCATTTATTAATTCTCTTAATCATCCATGTATTAATTTTTCCTTTCCCCCCTCATTTCTTGTAATGTGTATGGAAGGATAAGCGATTTTCGGTGGAATTGAAGTTTAGATGTTGCAGGATACACGGGAACTGTAGAATTTATTCAGTCCCTAGGAGACAGAAACATAAATACAGATAATTACGAAGGGAAAACTACCAAAAAAAAAAAAAAAGATAAAAATAAAAGGAAAAGACACTGAAAGACGACCAGCTCCAATTTTGGGTAACATTTTACATATCGCAGTTTAAAAGTCAGTGCTCCGGGTCAGGCAATGCCAGTTATTTGCGTGTGTGCTTACGGGTAACTACGTGGTCATCACAGGACAAAGTCTTTGAAGCCCGGCGGTCACCCAAACCCAAGGCTACCTCGGAGTCCAAGGCGCTGGCTCCGGGGCTGCAACACACAGCACGGCCGGTAGATGGCAGGCGTGCCGCGCCGTGCGGACGGCGTTTCCCCACCCGGCTGGAAGCAGGCCTGTACTTGGGGCAGCCGCCGCGGGTCTGTGCATCGCTACTCCACAAATCCAGAGCCACGTATTTACTTCCTTAGCCCGCCTTAAACCCTTGCGATGCAACACATTTTTCATGTCAATGACTTTTAATGGTCCTGAAGATTTCGTGCGCACAGCTCATAAATGGTTGTAGGAAGGACTTCGACTTAAATGACTTTTGATCTTCAAATGTAAATAAGGAATTATTTAAAGCCAAAAAAAAAAAGGAAAGAAAAATCGATACTATAGGAAAGTCAAGTAAATTAAAAATTGAGGCCGCTAACCCTAAGCGTAAACGTGCCGGTGTGACAGGGACATTCCGTGGCCGCTCACCGCGGCATCACCTCCTGGACATGAGGGTGCTAGGTGAACCCCAGAGCTGGAATTATCTCATCTAAGCCAGCACGCACTTTCTACTCTATTCCAGATACTGCATCGGGTGATAAGAGAATATACAGCTGAATAAGCATAAACCTGACCTTAGAAACATAATTTTCAGAGCAAAACTAACGATAGTGCAGGTAGAATGGGCCATCAGAAATCTCACCTCGAGGGGAGGGTGTTAGATATTACAGCACCTAACGGGTGGGCTATTTCTCTAGCCAATGTCAGTGCGCTTGGCTGTGGGATTAGGCAGAGAAAATGTGGAAGGTAAAAGACTCCAACCTTTGGATTCCTTTAGACAAAACTATATTCTGCATGCTTCCTGGAGTCAAAAATTGCACGCCATTTTTTTTTCCTTATTTCTTGTTACACATATGGAAGGGTATGTGAGTTTCAGTGAAATTGAATTTTAGATTTCACAGGCAAAAAACAAATCCATATAATCCTAAAATAAATGAAACTATATCCTCTACGCAACTTTCTCTATATCTTGAAATAATTACCTATTTATAACCACATTAAAATGTTTGGACACTTCATACTGTATTATATATGCTTCTGAAAAAAGTAAACCAAGAAAAATGACTAGTAATGAAAATAACGTTTAGTCTTATTTTCCTCATAAAGCTATTTGCAATATTTCAACGTTAAATGAAATCCTGATAATTAAATGAACAGTCCAATAACTTTATGTCACTACTTATTAAAAACTGCTCAGATTGGGCTCAAATTATTGACATATGAAGCTAGTGGTGAGCACAATGACATTTTCCTGCCTAGTTAAAAAATACGAACAATCAATGAAAATGATTTCCATTTTGGAACTAAAAAAAAAATTTACAATTTTCATCTCTGAACCCTGTAGCCAAGAGATTTGGGGTAACGTCATGGCTGAAATGAGTTGTTTATTGGGTACCTGTTTTCCTTTCTAAGTCTTTATTTCCTTTTCTGTAAATGGAGCTACAATATCTACTCTCATCTGTGAAGTTTAAGAGGAACCATGTGCTGGACGTGGTACATGCAGAGTGCTTAGTAAGTGTAACTGCCCCCAACCCTTAGTGTCCACTGAGTCATTTTTCTCCTGCCCATTGAGAATCTCCTGGATGACTATAAGCATCAGCTTCTTCCAGGACTTCTTGCCTGCAGAGATATCGACATTTGTGGGTGGAGATGACATTTGTGTGCTGTAGGAGGCTGTAGGTTGTTTACCAACATCACTGTCTCTCCCAGGGATACATCAGTGGCAATTTCCTCAGTTGTAGCAACTAAAAGTATCTTCAAACATTGTCATTTTGTGAGGTAAAAGCAACGTGATGGAAAACTACTGCCCTTGAAGAGTGTCTCTTCAATTTAGTTAGGGGCATTGCTTTGTTTACTTTTCCCATTGCTGGCACAGAATACCCAGCACTCACAAGTTAAAGGAGGAAAGGATTCTTTCAGCTCACAATGTGTAAAGGTTTCAGGCCATTCGTGGCTCACTCCAAGGCAGGGAGGGAGGTATGGCAGGGGAACGCTGTTGAGAGGGAACAGTCCATGGCAGGGCAGACGGAAGGCAGTGAGCAGCAAGGATCAAGCAGCAGCAGCAGCAGTGGAGCAAGCCCCCCATTCCCTTTTATCCCATCCAGGCTGCAGACCTTTGGGGTGGTGCCTCCAACACCCAAGGTGGGCCTTCTCAGAACTATGCGAAACTAACCAATGGGCTAATCCAGTCCCACACAGCTGTAATCCCAGTATCACTCACCCTAGATTCAACCACCCCCAAAAAGCCCCACCTATGAGTGCATGCGATTTTGGGGGCATCTGGATACAAGCTGTAACAGGCATGGCCTCTCTAATGTACTCATACTGGCACTTATGATGCAACTCTGCTTGAGAACCCTTCCAGGCCTGCCTTCCCCAGTTCTGTTCAGCGAAGGCACCTCATTCCTTGACTGTTCTTGCCAGAAATCACCTAGGTGTTGGGTACCACACTTGGTGCCTTGGAATCTTATACCCAGAAAGCTCCTGGGATCTGCGGCCATGTACGTTGCCACAAGCCCATTTATGGTTTGCCAGGCGTGACTCCACACCTCTCGCATCAGTTTTCCCCATGTCAGCCCACAAGGGCTTCTGCTTTGGCACCTGCCTTGAAGCATGGCTTCCCATTGGCACTACCCTTAACCACAGGATGTTTGGCAGAGTTCCTGGCATTTTTCCTGTTTGGAATCAAATCACTCCCCAAATTCCTGAACCATAGGTCTCCATATCCCCTCTGACACAGAAGCTGTGTAAAACTGAAGTGAGTATGAATATGTATATGTATATGTATATGTATATGTATATGTATATGTATATGTAAAGCTAAAATCTCCAGTTAAACTATATATATTTATATATATATATATATATATATATATATATATATATATTTGCTTTAAAGCAACATACAGTCTAGTGATTCCTTTCACAAATTTCTGTTGGATTCCATCTACCAAACTGTTATTTGTTACCTTAGCTCTCCTCTTTTTATGTTTTTAGTGCTTAATAATTACATTTATCTTGGGAAACTCACCCCCGTATACCGCATCCTAGTTATTGTTACTTTCCCTTCTCCTGCTGGTCCTCTCAGCTTTCCACATCACCAGATCCTTTCTTGTCTTTGTGCAGCCATTAGCATCATTCTTCATTCCTTTTTGACAGTGTTATGATTATCTTGCTTGACTGGACTTTAACTGAACATAATCTGACCACCGAATTACAAGAAGTCTCTATTTCAGTATTTCATTGCACACCAATGCTATTAGATCACCTTGGATATCAAATTCAGTTTGAATGAAAACAAAATGTTTCTGTACTTTATATGGAGAGTGACCACCATCCCACATGTTCTCTTTTTAGCCATATCAAAAACTGTTCTCCAGATTTTTCTAGATTCTATCTTTATTTTTTCTCCCATGATTTCTAAATCTGAGCTTAGCACAGATTTCTCGAACTGTAGAGTCCCAGGCAAGAGTTTGCATCATATGGTTTAACTTGGAAGAAACAGGACAGAGTTTGGGGAAAAAAGTAAATCCAGGGGGAAAGGAAAGTGCCTTATTGGGATTGTAACTGCTGTGGATCTCTTGAGTTTAATCCTGCCGGGAAACACTTGAGGCATGTAGAATGCTTCTCAAACTTGTCCACCTGAAGGACCAATGGAGGTTGTGTGTATATACCTGCCGTGCAGTCTTCCATAAATCGAGAGTGCTGACACACTCTGAACCTAAGTGTGGCTGTTCATCAGCGTGGGATAGCTGATTGTCACAAGTGATTCACGTGTCCTGCCTCACCAGATATCTGAAGTCAAAGGAAAATCACTGTAAGGTTATGCTTACCTTCAACTGGCACTACACGTGCTTTCTCAGACACCTGATATGAACAGAATCTTCCAGGACAAGAGGTCACAGCCCACTGTGGAAAAACCACATTTTGTTACCAGTACAAGAATTGCTGTAGTGACAATCATAGTTGATAAGGTCCTGGGTGAATAGACAGAAGACATGGCTTCATCAATAAGCAATGAATCGTTAAACTGCACTGTCCAGAGACAGACAGCCTCACAAAACTAAGAGGAAATCCCAAGGTGGACTGAAATGCACATATTTTTGTACAACACTCAAGAAGATGATACAGTCCATTGTTTGTTTGTTTGTTTGTTTGTTTGTGATGCTGGGGATCAAACTCAGGGTCTCATGCATGCAAAGCAAAAGTGCTACCACGGAGCTGCATCCCCGGCCCTCAAGCAGATTATATTGGTTCACTGCTTCAAGTTGCTTTTGCAATCTTCTTTGGCTCACCATCTTCTTGGAGGGAAGAAGGCTCCTCCCCCTTCCGCACCATTCCGACAGTATGTGGTGACATTGTCAGAAGAGAAAAGCTGACCGAAGATCAGCTCTGGCTAGAGGGCAGCTGCCACAGTGCACCTTGGAGAGTGACTACCCAGCAGACACAGCGATGTACCTTGTTGTGGTTGTTGTCTCAAAGCCCCATTGGAGGACTGGACATTGGCCTGTGTGCATCCAACCAGGAAAGGGGGAGTTGTAAGAACACCACTCTGTGGGTTCCTCCTGGCCTCCGCCAGCCCCAGACGGATCTTCACAGTGGTTGTGTTTGACGTTATGTGAACCCGAAGCATGCGTGGTGAATGGCCCCGCCTCGGAGTGACGCCGTCTTTTCCGGTGCATTGACTGAGCACCACAGCCCAATGCATCCTGAAGAGCGGGGAAACAGTAGACAGTGGTTGTTCTCAGTGAATCAAAGCAGTACAAGTGGTACTGCCAATACTGTCAGGCTTGGCCCACTCTGTCCTGGAGTTAGGTCAGAAGAAAAGTCAGCTCCATGTACGAGGATCCCCGGGTCACTCTGCACACCTGTGTTCTTGGGCATATTGCACAACCGCACTATGGTTGGAAGCAGCCTGTAGGCCATCAGCAGATACATGGATAATGAAAATGTAGCCTTTTTTGCTTTTGTTTTTTGAGACAGGGTCTTGCTATGCAGTTCAGGCTGGACTTCAACTCACTTTAGAGCACATAGTCTCAAACTTGCAACAACCCTCTTGCCTCAGCCTTCCAAGTACTGGGATTACAGGCATGTACCACCATGTCCACCTGAAAAATGTAGTCTTGATCTACAATGGAGCAGTACTCAGTGACAAAGAAAGATGTATTAGAGTCATTTGTAAGAAATGAAATACACCTTGAGAACATAATGCTAAATGAAATAAATCAGACAATGAAGATTAAGTCACATGGTTTCTCCTACATGGGGAACTCAAAACATAAGCAATTTAAAAGTCCAAGTAAGAAATACACAATAGGAAACCAGGAGATGGACTTTGTGGAGATGAGAAATAGTTCTGGGGATGAGGACAGACTAGAGCCTGGAGAGGGGAAAGAAAAACAAGACTGAGTAAGATGCAATATGAATATATGCCAGTTCCTGAAGATGAATATAATTATTGTGTATCACAATCATAGAGTAAAAAGAAAACAAAAAAACTTTTAAAAGTTGCATCTGGTATTTTGGTTACTTTTCTCTTGTTGCTGAGGCAAAATACCTGACACCCAAATGAAGGAAGGAAAGGTTTCTGTAGCTTACAGTTTTTGGAGGTTTTCATTCCATACTCAACTGGCTCCAGGAAGGGTGGTGTGGCTAAGGGGAACCATTCATGGTGGCTGCAGAAGACACCAGAAGCAACAAGACCAAAAGCTCAAAAAGGAAAAGCACGCCTCCTTCCCTCCTTTATATTATATGCCAATTCCCCACCCCTGACCAGGTGCAGCTCTCACCCCAGCAATCCCAGTGCTAGACAATGAACCAATCAGAAACGCCAGACTCAGCCACCTTTGAAAGGTTTTCCTGCCATCACCACATGAGGCTTTGGGAGGACATCCAGGTACAAACCGTAACATCTGGCCACCAAATTACCCCAAGGCATCCACCTCTGTCCTGGGCCCTGTTCCTCACCAGGTGTCCCAGCTCAGTCCTTGCCATATTGCCGGAGGTAGGCAAGTAGCGTCTTGCTCTGCCCATGAGCGCCAGCCCATCCCTGACTCTGCAGCTCTGGATAAGAGCCCAGCCCTGAGTGTCTAGGACTTTGCACTGAGCATCAGGACACAGATGGCTCATTGTGGAGTCTGAGAATAATTTCACTTTGTTGCTGTTTTAAAAAGTAATTTATGAAAGCAAAAATGAGAAAGGCTGAATGAGTTTGTTACCACTATCTTCAACTTTTGTCAGGGAACCTTTCATACTTTTGTAATCACAGTAGCATCTTCTGCTTTTGGAGGGTCCTGCTTCTATGTCTAATTGAAAACTAATGTTACATAAATGCTACTTAGGCTTTCCAGGTCCTCAGTGAGCACACTGTGTGGAAATCCTTGTGTAGAGGAATATGCACATGGAAATAATTGTGTAAGGGGAAATTGGAGAGGACAAGTATATGTTAATACTCAGGGAAGGAAGCGGGGTTGGACACACATCTTAGATGGCTAAGAAAAGCTTGGTCATGATGCACACAGCACTTGAGGCTGCAGAGGACGACACTTCTCCTGCAGCTTCCCTGCCTTTCTGGTCTTGGCTGGGTGTACTCTACAGAAAGTGTCTTCCTGGCACAAACATGGTGTTGGATTTGAAAGCAACTAGGGCTCTCTGTCAATTTACTTCTTACCCATCAGAGATCTGTCAGGTGTACAAAGCTGATTGAAATACACAGCGAATGTTTCACCTAATAAATCATTACAGTAGAAGACGTTACCATTAACCCCCATCCAAGTATTCTCATCACTTTGAATACATTTATGCCATCATCAATGCCACTTTCTGAAGCAGTTCTGAGGTCTTCTTTCCTCATAAGGCATGATTTAAAAAATGTGTAAATGCTGCTCCTTGGTGCCATCCAACATGAAGGCAGACTGGCAAAAACAGTTTAGTGTGTCCTTATCCACCCTGTGTACCCGAAGTGGTAATGTGTGAACTCTGACTCTTCTGCAAAGTCATAAAGGCCAAGGGAGGGGACTGTTTTGAGTAGTTTTAGGACACTGAGGCAGCCTACAGTGCAACTAAGGAAACTCATGAGAGAAGATTTCTAAAACTGCTTTAGAAACTGGCAAGAAGGGTGGCTTAAGTGTGTTCGAAGTGAGGGAATATTTTGAGGGAGATTACTGTAAATGGCACTTTTACTGCAATCATTTTTAAAACAAACATTTACCATATTTTTCAGTCACACCTTACATTCTCCAAGTCATTCCAAGAACTAATACAAAATGCACTATCAGCGGGGTGGTCACCATGATAGGGTCACCGTGGCTTTCTCTTGCTCAGGATCTCTGTGGAATGGGCATAGCAGACCTTGAAGCCATCCTGCCACGGAGATGGGAAGCTGAGGTTCTTCTCCACCAGGTATCATGAAGAATTACCTGAGGGCTTCTCCCGCAATGTCACTTCTGCCGCCCTGGCCCTCCCCATAGAGAAGCCCAGGAAACGTGACACCGCTGTTTGTACTGGGAGCCCATTGGTGTACACATGCAGGATTGCAAGTTCCGCAGAGATGTGTGCAGAGCACCAGCAGAGTTTCTATAACAAGCTAGGGAACAAGAGAAGCAAATTCTCCTGAATGATAATTATTTCTTCTGCAGCCTCTGTTGGTTTTCCAAGATTTTGGGGTAGTCGAGTAGTGTTCTCTTTCTGTTTATGATTTCCCTCTGAGACTATCATTGCTTTAGGCAAATGTATTCATGCGAAGAATCATTTTTCTCCATGTCTGAGCCTGTAATAAATGTCAACCCCTTTCTTGGTGACTGCAGCTAATGCTGCAGACCCACCATTACTGAAATTGAAATTGCATATGTTAAGACCCCAGATCAATTTATTTCAAGGGACAACCAAGATCACTATGGACAGGCAGTGAAATCGCTCCACCCTTTTGGCGCTGAGCCTCTTTTGAAACATAAAAAAAGGATTTTTTTACTTGCTCTCCTTTTTCTTTGTAATACATGAAACAACTGATGCAAATAAAATTTCTAGCATTATCAATTCCTCTTAAATCTGGCACCTTCTCTCTAACACTTGGTCAAATTGGGTTCTCAGGAAATAGTCTAAAGTCTTTAAGCCACGAAGAAGTTTAATACATAACCCTTACATTTGCATAAGAATCAAAGTCTGTTGGATCAAAAAATAAATTCAGGTAACGTTGGAAAAAATACTTCTTTTTAAAGGTGTACAAAAACCATTCTTAAGGACAGGAAGTGATTTGCCTAAAACCTCACATCTAGTCAGTGGCAGAGCTAAGACCTGATTAAGATGATCTGAAATCCCCTCTAATAATCTTAATAATGTTTAATAGTTCTACCTTTTACAACAGTAAAATGATAATAAGTGATATCTATTATATTGTCAGCTGTGTCACAAAGTTTTCTGTGCACACTTCATTTAAGGGAACCTTTAATGAGACAATGTGTCCTTTAGGAAATAATACATCTATAGGGTTAAATCCAAGGGCCACTGAAATTAAATGACTTGTGTTCAAATTTCAGCTCCATCAGGGTCATATCTTACTTCCACGGCCATGAGTGTTGCTTCCTTTTCTGCCTGGCAAGAAATCACATGTATGTCAGTACTGTTGAATGATTGCATGGGAGAATACAAGCAGAGTCCCCGGACTATGTTTGGTCTGTGGTAATTACTCAGTAAAGTGAGCTGCCATGTGGTTATCTCCTCACCAGGTCTCCCAGGCAGGTTGATCATCTTCATCATGCAAAGGAGGAAATGGGATTTGCCAACCTGCCTCAGTAGCTAGAGGAAGAGTTATGTCCTAGGCTCAAGGGTATTTCCTTGCAGCTTCAATCAACTGAGTTTACCCACCTTTACTTCAGTTTGTAATGATAAAATCATGCAATGATGATACACACCAACAGTTCCCCTTCACGTGTGTTCACCATTCTATTTATCAAGGCATATTCCTCTTCTTGAATGCAACACTTCTACTACCCTTGATCTTACAATTTTTTGGAAGCATCCAATAAGTGCTATTTTCATCCCACATATACCACAGAGTTATCAATAACTATAGATCAAGATTACTTGTTTTTGATTCCAGAAAAAAAACCCTGAAAATTTCAGTCTAAGGACAAGAGTCCTCTTTAAGGATAGTTTTTTCTCCATGGAAGTGGCTGTGCCTAGTCACTTCTTTCTTGCTTTATGTAGGTAAACCAACATCTCTACAGATATCTTATTCAGTCACCCTGGAACTTTGCTCCTGTATTTAAAACATTCATAATTCAAGAGATAGATATTAAAGGCACTTATAAACATCATGAAGTTGCGAGACAAATATAAAGAAATAGGATAAAGCACAGACTGAAACACAGACTACAAAACAAGAAATAATAAAATGTTATTCGTGTCTTATTTGCATAAGGATAATTTTAAAGATTAGAGCTAGAAATTATAAAATATCGGTGTTGTGATTGAACCAAATTACACAGCTGTTCCAAAAACTTGAAACTGAGGGAATGTAAGCTATATGATAACATCTTAAAGGAGATAGCATGGAAATTCAGAATTACTTAAAATGGAGCGCTGTTTCTGGGATGTATAGATTGCAGGGTTACATTTAAAGATGTATTATTATATTTGCAAAATAATCTGATGGTCGCAATAGACTTGGACATGCCTCATCCAATAGAAATATAGGAAACTGAGCCATCAACGTCAGGAGCTTCTACTCAAGTGCCTGCTTTAGTCAAAGGCTCACCATTTGCTGTCAACTGTCAGGTTCTCTTCACAGTTCTTTCTGTCTTTCCCACAGGACATCAGTGGTAAACAATGATAACATCAACAACATTAATTTCTTTGAATGTGTCTTCTCCGGAATAATGGTTTCTCATAGTCAAGTGATAAGAGTTTCTAGTTGTGATTTGAGTTCCCATGTTCATGACTACAGAAGGAGAAAAGATTCAACAATAGATTAGAGCATCTTTAGTCAGAAAGAAAATTACATTCTTATTGCAAGCTGATAAAGAGACACTCTGAGAACACACCATTTTGGTGGTGCTTATTGAGTCGTTCTCTCTGCCCCTCATCATGCCTGGGGTGCAAGTAATGCAACGTTTAAACCCTCAGTCAAATCTAGCTGTGCTTTATTGTAGAAAACATTTCACTAATACCATAATCATGCCTGTCTTCTGTAGGCATCCACGCTTTCAAGGAAAAAGCATTATTATCCGTGTTCTTCGGAGAGAAACAACTGCCATTTTAACACACTTACTAATTGTTCACTTTGGTTCATTAGTGGTTATAAGTTGGAGATTTGAGAGCATGATGTACGAGAAACAATTTTATCACGTGAAATGAACAGAGATTAAAGATTGGGGTGGAGCAAGACAGGGCAGAACGGAAGCATAGAAGATTGAGTGATTCTCATTTACATAGAAGAAATCCAAACATCTACTGACACGAACAACAAATGAAATTTCTTATATTACAATGCCTTAGGTGCTCTGCCAATCTTGCACACAAACAGAAGGTCCAGAGACCGATGAAAATGTTACCATTTCTGTTGGGCTCAGATGAGGAGAGCTGCATATCAGGCCTGTTTTGACAAAAAGCTGAATAGAGACTCCATATGCAAGGCCATCCACAGACAAAATTAATCCAGAGGAAGCAGAAACTGATAATCATGGACACCTGAGATAAATGCAACTCATTGCCCCTCTAATCCCTGTGACATTTGGAAGTGTGATCTTGCCATCGCTTTTGAATTCGGAAGTGTGGGATATTTCAGTTGACATTTTGGTTTCATGGGGAAATAATTACTCTCTTAGTTTTAATCACAGGAATTTAATAGAAAGGAGGACCATTTTATATTGGGTCAATTAGAACATTTTATAGGTGATACAGCAATCAAGTGGGGCTTGAAGCAGAAGTTGAATTTTGATAAGCTAAGTAGACATGGGCGGTTAAACAGAGGAAGTGGGAGGATGGCCTCTTAGAAAGGAGGGTCCGAACATGCGGGTAATTATGAGTTGTTGTCAGTCACTGAGCAGACCGTTGGCTTCAGTTTTGGGACCTGTGCTGAGTGCCGGAGTAGCGGGAGAAGAGCTACTGAGGCCTTGAGGGCTTCGGGCCTTACATTCTTCTAGGTGTCATAGATGACAACACAAATAGAATCTGTAAACCACCGAAGGGCTATCAAAGGAGAAGCCAGGAAGCGTCTCAAAGAGACACTTCAGAGACAAATAAAAAAATAAAATAAAAAACTCTGAGCCTCTTTGGGGTCACTCTGAATTCCCACTGAAATATGGGACAATGTGTTTGGTGTCCTAACCTTGCTGTCCTAACCTTGCTGTCCTGCTTGGCTTGAATTGCCAGTTGCCCTGGTAGTATTTCCATGTACCTGCTCGCGTGCACCTCCCAAGCTCATGTAGAGATGAATGCTGTTATCCTACAGCAGTTTCTCTGCAGCCGTTGAGGTCTTGTCCCTCAAGAACCTGGCGTGGCTGAGGAGGATATGTAAATAAATACCTCCCAGGTAATTCTGCATCACTGGGGCCTGGGGGTCAGGGAGCAGGTGCTCTACTTATGTCATTAGCAAGACAATGCTGAGTCATTGTCTAAGTTTCTGTACAAAGCTTCCTGGAACACCAGCCCAGGCGTGTACCCTAATAAGGTGATTTACTACCATAATGAGGTGGTTTATGTCTTTTCCTCTCTTTTTCTCATGCTCTTGTCCCGCACTTTTGGTTTTAGTCACTTCCGCAAGTAGAGTGGCCCCAAAGGCCTTGCCTAGGTCTCTGGTGTTATTATGAAAGAATTTGAGAAGACTGGGTGCCTTTGAGATACAGCCATGGCAAAGCTAGAATACTCTGTATCCTAATCCAGGTCGCAGTTGAAGAGAGGATTGTTCCTTGAGGAATCAGAAAGAAATGGTTTTGTGGGAATAAGCTGGAAAATGTTTAGATCCTTATGCTTTGGAAATCTAAATCATGAAGAAGTACTGCGATTACAATTATTCAGATGTCACAGGATTACATCAAAGTCTTGCTGCTCAAATTCATTGTGCTCAGGCTGAAAGATGAATTTTGAAAGACTCAGAAAGGCCAGACTCCAGGGAGCTCTAGCATGGCAATAGAAATCAAATAATATCCTGCAACTGCTTTACTGACTTAGTTTGTATAGTCTTCAGTGAAATGGTCAATTTTCCGTCAATAAACAGAAATGCTTTTCCCAGGTGTATACTTTGTATGTGAATATCCATGTCATTGTCTTACTGAAACCACAAACTCTTAAAACACCTTTGACTACTGATTTCAGGTTGGAGCAGTGGATTTGGGAAGATGGTGTTTAAAACACTCAGATCCCTTTGGCTTAGGGGAAGCCAGGAGTACCAGGTATTTGATGAATAGAGAAGAGCAGCTCCTTCTTTGGGAGTTTTGCCTCCCCGAGGATGGAAAGCAAGAAAATGGGAAATGTTTTATTTCAGAAAGGCTGAATACAAGATCAATACTTATCATGGAAGTTGCTGACATCCCATTAAGAAAGGTTCAACAGCGATTTGGAAAGACGAATTTGGTGGGTTTGAGAGGAAAGTCAGCTTTCCACTGAATGTAAAAAGCAATTTCTAATGAAATTCAAAATTGAGCAAAATTGCTCCAATCTAAAAACCCAAGAAAGAAATTTAAGCCATTTTAAAAGGCTTCAGTCAAGTTTGAAATCAATAGGGGCTAATTTATTATCTGAGGCATACAAAGAACACCAAATTTTCACTGACTCTCAATTGTTTATGCCATTAGAATTTTTAAACTTTAGTCAAACCTGTACAAAGGGGAAAAAATACATATAAGGCAGAACCAAACATCATTAAGAGTAGTTTGGAGAAATTTGGTCTTGCAGCTTCTTTTCTCTGGCATACAAAGTCTTCACGTCTTCTACTTAGTACTTAGTACATCCATGCAACAGGATTTCATGTGGGTGCTCATCCCTGTTTTTATAGCTTCTGTGTCTCCCAAGAGCCAAGGACACAGAAAGAAGCTGAGTGCATCCATGTTCCAACACGTGGATGTACTTTCTTGCCCCCCCCCTTCACAAATTTGATATTTAATGGATGGGTAAAAACATTTGCTTGATGATTTTGTGTGACAGGTTTTTTTCCCCACTGTTTACATCTATAGAGATAAAGCAAATCATGCTTGTCTCTTAATTCAAGTCAAATCTACAAGGATTTAAGGGAATACCTTGCAGAACTGAAATCTCTAGGCCACAGTAGCCTGGTGTGTGACATCTGTCTGAGAAATCTCTATGTGACAGGAAGCAGCTGTGCTTGGAGAAGCTGATGGAAGAGCTAATACTACTTCTACCCATGGCAGAGAACAAGAAACACAAATCCCCAACATGGGGACACAGCAAGTGAAGACATCCCTACTTTCCTTTTCATGTTCCTTATCCCGTGTGACCTTCTTACTGAAGATACTGAAATATACACAGGCCTTTGAGTCAAAACAAAGAAATTTGTGGTATGAAGAGTGAATCCTAGAATTATGGGACCACACAAAGTTATCTTGAGGCCTTGCACAAAAAAAAGGGAAGGCAAACTTATAACCACACATGAGAAACATGTGCATTCAAGTGTCCTTGGCTGTCAAAATGAACTGTGACAGTTCTAGGGTGAACAAAATCTGGTATAGTCAACTTCTGTCAAAGGGCCATTTGGTCTTCTCAAGACATTTGATGTATGGGAGTCAGGCTTGGGTTTTCTTGCCAACAGGTTGAACTCTGGCTCTAGTTTAGCTGTGTCAGCTTTTGTTAATGTGGGTCCAATGCATATCCTACTTTCTATAACCAAAAATTCTAATTCTGCCAGATCTGGGGTGACTAGGCTAGACTCTGGCTTATAAAAATGGCCAAGGTACTTTCCCCTTTAGTTAGTGCCCTTTTCAAGATAACTGCTCATTGTTAGGAATTAACATATCAAGGTTTTATCCTCTGGGGGTCCTCCCTTGATTTTCTTGTCCATCTACCATCCCCATAGAGTATTCTCTTGTTAGTTAATTTCTGGTTTTTTGCCTTCCAAATGCCTACAAGCCAGGCAGGTCCTTTATTACTATCCAAATTCCAATTATAAACTGACCTTAGGGAACTTCACTTTTGCTACAAAGTAGATAAGCAGATGTGTTGCTCCGATCTCCGCATGCTGGGAGATATTTCTCTTGCACCTGTCTATTAAGACAGTCTCTGAGGAAGGCTGCAGGTCGGGTGATATTCACTATGGACTTCGACTCCCACTTGGAGACCCGAGGATCCTAATGGCCAGCTAGGTGTTCACCTCCTGTAAGCAGGTGTCTCCTGATGCAAGCTGACTTGGAAGGTGGGTGTGAGCTTAAGGAGGCTTTGAAAGAAATAAGAGCTGGATTTTCTCCTGTCTGCCCTTGCTATAGCTGACAGAATGCTCTTCCTGAAGAGATCTGGACAGTATGTGCCCATGTCTACTATAGCCCACTGCTGTGCAATTCAGATTCACTTATCCACACACTCCTAGGAAACTGGTGCTTCAGGAGATGTGTTTCTGTCTTTGAGGGGATCCTGAGATAGAAGTGAAAGGGATGAACATTATCTATTCAGTGCAGGTAGTCTCAGGGCTGTGATTCAAACCTATCATCTCCCAGCTGTGTCTTCCTTCTTAGAGTCATTTCCCTCCCGCTATTATCTCTGCTGGGCTTGTTGGCTCTGAGACCTAAACTGTCATTCCTGAGAAACTTCACCTCCTGACCTATATGCTTCCCTCAGTCTCTACTTATCCTTTTACCATCACAGTTGGAAAAGAAAGTACCTTGAGGTGCTCAAGTATAGGATTCTGCACAGATTCATTTCTGTCTGCTTCAGGGCATAGACCCAACCTGAAGACATATCCTTTATGATTAAAGATCTTCGTGTATTTATTAGTATTGGCATTTTCTCCTGCAATGCATGCCCATGTTGCATATTTGAATTCTATTTTTTATTTAAGACATAGCTTTAGAGGGCCTTTGTTAGTAAGAACGTAACAGAAGGAAAAATACAAATTGGGACTTGGTATATTTTTCCACTAGTTTTTTAAAAATTTTAATCTCATTTCATTTCAGCTCCAGATGAATTTGCATGTCTCTGTGCAAAAATGTTGCACAGTCAGCTATGCTTTCTTGAACTCTCTGACCTCCTAAAATGGCACTTCTACATATTTGAGACTGTTTCCTTATAGACTTTTAGAAAGGCCAACATGAGCTACAACTCCATTTAATTAATTCATTAATTATACTATAGTTAGTCAGTTGTTATGTCATTGGCTCAATTTAGAGATTAGAAAAATAGTACACTAAATGTCATCTATTGTCTTTTGCACTACAGTGGGCTCAGAGAGATGCATTAGGTCTGTGACAGTGCATGCTTAAAGACCAGAGGAACGCCTTAGGGGAGGTTTATAAACTGAGCATACGGGAGCTTTGGAGTTCAGGGGTCAAGGAATGAAGTGTTCACAGAGAAAGAGTGGGTTGGTCTGGGAGAAGGTTCCAGACAGCGTGGAAGTACAGAGCCTTGAGAGGGAAGTAGCCAGCATCACCAGGGAATCCCGAGTAGGTTAGTGTTGTGTGTGCAGAAGTCAGTACAGACCAGGGGCACTGTCAGGGACATGTTGAAGAACTGTAGGTTTCAGCAGGAGTGACAGCAGTCTTTATAGACTTTACCCAACAATGCAATGGAAGCAGTTTTCATTTTAGATGCAGCGTTTTAGTAAAATTGTAGAAGACCGTTGTGAGCCGTTGAAGCTGGAAATAGACCCTATGTGCAGGGCCATCCCAAAAAGAAAGAGGGCCTGGGGCAAGCCATGTGAAGAAGTTCTTTCAGTCCAGAAAAAAACACTAAGCTCCTAGACAATCCAAGCAGTGTGTTTCTAGATAGCAGGGTTGAAACTGGCATCATCCTCCTGAGTGTATAAATAAAATGTGCCACAGTGGTTGAGCAGTTCCTTTCCTCTCATCAGGAGAGCAAGGGCTCCACTTGACTCCAGCTTTGTCTCTCCTTTCTTCTCATTCTCTTGTGGTCCTTCATCTCAAGAACCTCAAGAGGCCCATGTGTCACAGCAGAAGACAAATTAAAACAGAAGACTAGAAATCGGGAGACTCTAGTCAGGGAAATGAGCAAACTGAGCACTTATTTATTGGACACTTATTATGGCTTCAGGTGGTGGAACAAGCACTGAGCACAAAACAAAGGTGGGAGTTCCTTCCTTCATTTTCTACTGGAGATGCAATTTCCATCCTTTTACCAATCTTAGTCATGGCAAGTAACCAAAATATATGAAATATCTATTTATAAACAGAAGGGCTCTGTGTCTAATCTAAATATATGACAATATGTTTAATAGTCTAATTAAAACTTTGAAATATTCTTATCCTATTTTAAAAGAGAAAATGCAATATGACTATACACATCTATGAATCCATATATTAATATACTGATCCATTTGTCTTTATATCTGTATCTATACATTAGTTTGGCTTAGATTGGGAAGTCAATCAGATCTGGAAATGAAATGCTTCTTTTACATCATAAATGCATGATTTGGACAAATTACTTGATAACTGTGGCTTTTCATTTACTTATCTACAAAGTAAAGCTTGAGCTTTATTCTGGCCGCGTTGTGGACTATCCACAAGCCAGTAAAGAAGCTGGTGAGTGCCAGGGACGCAGTGCTTATCACAGAAGCTGTGTTACTGTCTCGCACTTGATCAGGAGGTGTGGCTGCACTGTTTATTACAAGAAGACTGGTGAAGAAGCAGGCCTGGGCGAGGACCGAGAGGTCATACTGCAGAGTGCTGGCGGGAGAGGCCCCAAAGGCATGGAATAAGTGCTGGCATGTGCTCGTAAGCACCATAGTGGCCCATGTGCTCTCTCGAGGGTACCCAAAGGGCTCATTTTTAACATCCTGGTAAATCCTCTACTCAAGAGTCTGACTCTGAGTCTTCTTTGAGGGAATTCTGCAGCATCACCAGGTCTTCTCACCTTGGAAGGAGTACCAGCTGCAAGTGTGAGGTGTTAACTGCTTTCAACCAGGAGAGATGGGTGTAGTGCACAGGAGTGCTGGCCTCACTAAACTCTAGTGGGCCCCCATAAAGAAGTTCCCTTTGACAAAAGTTTGCAAAGTATCCCCAAGAAGACCATTAGTAAAATCCAACTCCTCATCAATACAAGGCCCCCACCTCATCAACTGTCTTGTGCTTCCTACAACTCAAACATATTATGTGCATTCAATTTTAGGTCTCAGGGACAATTCTGAGAGAAGTAAAACAACAACAAATATTCAAATGAAAGTATAGGGCAATATATATATATATATATATATATATATATATATATATATACACACACACACATTGGGTTTCCAACTGATCCATAATTGTTATCTTGCTGCTATGCACAAATGCAAAGCAATACATAGTTAGTGAATGGAGTCAGGGACTCATTTGGAATTTTGCATAATGGATTTCAAATTAAGAATAAGTGATAACTGAAATTTTGGGAGTGGCTGGAATACTGCTAAAGGAAATATTGAAAAGTAAGCACAAAGTAGGCTGAAACAATATAGATAAACACTGTCCATTGTGGTAAAACTTGTATGATATTGATATAGGGGAATGAAACTCCCAACCTACTATGTCTGTGAGTTTGTGTTCTCTAAAATTGAAGAATGAATTTTAGGAACAATGGAGGTTAAGAGCAGAATATATTTATTGAGAGAAAGAAAGTTTCTGTCTGAGAGAGGAGATAGAAGGGGTCCCAAGTGGGTTGCCAAAGACTCTATCTTTTTTAGGGACTTTTGTAGAGTAAAACCACAAAGTGAGATGGGTCCAAGGTGGAGAAAAATGGGAACTCACAAGGTGGGCATAAGGTGGGACAGAACTATGGTTAGCCAATAAGATTAATAGTTCAGGTAAATTTGATTACATTAGCAACAAATGGGGAAGCCAGTCATGTAGAAAGGGGGCATTCTTAGAGAGTAGTGATTCTTCCCTAGCGGGTAGGAATGGTGACTCCTGGCTTCCTGGGGGTAATAGGGAACTGTTTAGAATATCAGTCCTTAGGATATGGATACATTTGCTTGATCCTTTGTCTTGATGCCTGGCCCACAGCAGGAGTCTGTCTCTCCCACAGTTACAAGGTATCTGGGCTTCTGCACTGGTTCCTTTGAAGAACTAGCCCTTTCTCACTGCCTATTACATTTCTAAATAACTCAGCTGCCTACAACAATATAACATGTCATTGTTAGTACTTTTCAAGGACACAGTTCGATGGCATTGAACACATTCGCAATGTCATACAACTATCTCTCTTAAGATTGTTTTTGTCTTTTTTTTCTTCCCAAGACAGAATGGGGCCTTTTAAAAACTAACTTTACAGGGTTCTTTCTCTCTAGGGCCCAGGAACAACCTGAGTAGCAGCTTCCCATGATGATCCTGTAGAGAAAGACAAACTAGGACCGTAGACAGAGGCGCTCACAGGAGAAATTGAAAGGGTGCTCTTGACATGGGAAGGAGGTTGTTGGAAGCAAAAAGAATGGTGAATGGAATTTAACCCTAGAAGTGTTAAAATGTGCTAATACAGATAATCTGTGTCTGATGGGCCTGTCTTTGTCTTATGAGAAGATTCTTCTTCCATAAGCATGTGACTGCCCAAACTGCATTGAGCACTGGGCATAAATTATAGAAATACTGCAATGTCTTTCCCTGCAAACAATGTAAGATTAAGGGCAGGGGATTTAGCTCAGCAGCATAAGTACCGGCCTGGCAAGTGCAAGGTCATAAATTCGATCCCTGGAGCAAAAACAAGGATTAAGTGAGCATTTTGACTGCCAAAACTAAAACAAATGAGATGTTTTTGACACACAGCAACCCAGCCTAGGACTTTGTGTATATTATTTTATTTCTCTAAAGTCAGTATTCTTATCTTAATTTTATGGATAAGAAAATGAAGAATTTTGCAAAATAGAGGGGAACTGAGAAATTCTTTCATGGTTTGTTAACATTACTTCTGTGCAATATACTCAGATTAGGCTAAATTGCAGTCTTTACTCTTCTGGTACGTAACTTTTGAAATTTTGCTGCCTTGTAAGGCCTAAATGATTGGGAGAGGGCAGGAAGGAAAGATTACGGATAAGTACATGGACCTCAGGTACATCTTGGCTTCAGTGACAGAACCGTAGATTTCTGTATGGTTCATCGCACTGTAACAGCAGTTACATGAGTCTCCAAAATGTAATTAATGTAAATTTCAAGTGAATTTCACTTAATACTTAGAGAAAATCAAGATTTCTCAGTGCAGGCTAATCTGGAGCCCCATCTTCCCTTAGCAAAGGAATTCTTGGCCTCTTGTACTTGCCACTGCAGGTGAGTTTCAATATTTTGCATTGCAGCTTTTAAAAATATAATTTATCTAACTTAGCTAAAGTTAAACTTGATTTAGGTCAACATAGACTACTTAATTTAAAAAAGAGTCAAGAGACTGACTAAATGCAGGCCTGACTTGACTGAAATGTTCAGGCAGTGTTATGGTTGATAGGTTGTGTCAGCTTGAGAAGTTTAGAATTAAGACTCAGCAGGAAGCCGGGTCCTAACTTTGTAAATATCCTTATCCTGTGCAGGAGGAGGGCACAGAGATTTTGTGAATGCTCTACCAGCCTGGGGGCGGGGTGGGGTTGTTGCCGGAGTGATGCATGTGGGTGCTGTGTATCATATAAGGGAGGAGAAGAGGCTTGCTATTCTCTCCTTTTGCCCTGGCTGCTTTTCTTGGCTGCTGCTTTGAACTGTTGCCCCAGTGCCATGCCACCCTGCCCTGGAGGCAGCTGGTTATGGACTGAAACCTCCACAAACTGTGAGCTAAATAAATCTTCCCTTCCTTACCTTTGGGTGTTGGGTATTCTGTCGCAGCAATGAGAGAAGAGTAACCAAGACAGTAGTCTCTTTGGAGTTTGGTCTGTTTTTCAAGTTCAACTCTTATTTCATAGATATTGATTTTATTGATAGATGAGCTCTCCTGTGTGGTCTAAAAATGACTCCCTGCCGATTTAAAAGTGCGTTCCACCAGCTAAACAACTCCACACTAACCATAAGTGACCTTGTTTTGATCACCTACAGAGAAGGCTTCGGGGTTGGTCACTCTTACCCAGTGGTGATAAGAATGCAGAGGAGAAAGTACTTCCATGAATCAAAGAGTTCGTTCTTTGAAAGAATAAATAAAATTGATAAGCTCCTGGCCAACCTTATTAAAAAAAGGAAAGAAAAAACTCAAATTCATGCAACAAGAAATGAAAAAGGTGAAATTACTACAGACTCAGTGGAAATACAGAAGATCATCAACACCTACTTTGAAAACCTCTACTCTCATAGGTTCGATAACACTGAAGAAATAGACAGATTCCTAGATACATATGAACTACCAAAGCTGGATCAGGAAGATGTAAAACTGCTGAATAACCCAATTTCTATTACTGAAATTGAA
>PVJX010030385.1:0-22117 GCA_004027295.1 Dolichotis patagonum
CTTCATGAATTCTAGGTTTTTTTCTGAATTCTTCATTAAATTTTTCTCTCCATTTTTGTTCCTCCATTCTTCTGTCTGTGTCTTCTTGAGAGGTGCCCAGCCCTTCTTTTATTAATCTACTTATCTCTTGTTTAATTTGAATTAATATTTCAGTTTTGGTCCCGCTTACGAGGTCCTGAAGATATCTCTTTATGTCCGCAAATGCTGTGTTTGATGTTGCATTATTGCTGCCCTCAATCTCTTTTGTATTTACCTCTCCTGGATCAATGTTCTCAGGGTTGGGGGCTGGGAGTTGTTTCTTATTTCTCCCTTTCATCATGTTTTTGGTTCCTTCCATACAAGTGTACAGTGTAATGCCCAGACCCTTTTCTTGTTGGTTAACGCTCCTCTAGAAGGCGCAGGCTAGGAGCTTTAGCCCTCTTCAAAAGGTTATCAGAGATTAGAGTTCACCCACGGGCAGTGTGCGCTAGCTCCTCTCTTTGGGGCCAGTCAACCTTTCCAGGCCTTCACTGCGTCAGTGTGCACTGATCTCAGGGAAGTAACTGGTTCCCTGCCAGGGGCGCGGCCTAGTCCAAGCAGATTCCACCAATCTGTTCGGCGAGGGGAGCAACCAGCTGAAGCCACTTCCTTATGGAGTTAGGGCTGTCCTACCCAAATCCAACATGTCGTCCAGTTGGTTTCCCCTTTCCCGTGGGAGGGTCTTATTCCCATCACTCACTGTGTGTTGATGCTGGTCCCCGCGAACTGCAGGGCTCCCCGAACTCTGACTTCAGCTTGGCTGCGGTGGGAATTCACGGTGCCTCTGGGTGGGTCGAGTGCAGGGCCGGTCTGGGCGAGCCACACACAGGGCTGTTCAGCTCTGTGCTCTGGCGGCTCAAACCAGTCACTTCAGTGCAGATTGCTTGTTCAGGTCGGGCAGGAATTCAGGCGGCTCGAGGAGGGCGCCATGCTCACTGATCTTAGCTTCTCTAATGGTAGTCCCAGGACTTCATATTCGAGCGGTTTTTTGCACTTTAGTTCTTTCCTGGGTTGTGAGAGTCCATCTCTATCTGTTTGGCTCTCTCCAGGGTGTTTTATTCTGGCATTTGAGCTGTCTCTCTCAGAGCGGGTCTCTCTCCTGCTACCTACCAGTCCGCCATCTTGTCTTCTCTCTCATTTTCAAATTAATGATTCTGACACGTCCTAATCCTTGAGTCTTTAGAACCAGTGCGGGATGTAGCTTTCATCCTCTGATATCACATCTTACAAAGTATCAAGAGTTTTTAGACCCTGATTACCAGAAACATTTAGTATAACATCATCAATGTAATGAAGAAGTCAGTAGGATGTTTATGGCGTATAAAGACTTTCAAGGACTCAATTATGACAGCAGAAAGGGAGTTGATCTTATCCTGAAGTGAAACAATAAAGATGCATTTTTATCTTCATGAAGCCAACTGCTTCTGATTATTTTGTTAGATTTCTTTTTAATTGGCTAAGTCAGTAGCTCCATACTGGATGCTGGGGACCACAGGTGAGTTTTCCTTATCTGGAACCACGGATGAAGTTCAACTTAACTCAATTCTTTGAGACCTATCGAGCATATGCACAGACAAAGAGACTATTTATATGGACAAGGGGGACAAATCAACTCTTCTTACATTTTACAGGTATTGTGTAGTGGAGCTTTTAAAAACTTTACACAGAGAGACGTTGTTATTTTTGGATTGCTTTATTTTCAGGGAGTCAGGCAGATGGGGTGAGAGGAAGGGACAGTAACCAAGATCAGAGAGAACAGCTGTGAGGAGAGGGCTGCTGACAGAAGTTATGGCCTCTGGTGGTGATGGAGCCAGCTCAGCAATCCTTCTGGAGAGCATCCTTCCCTAGAGCCAGGCTTCTCTACCCTCCCACATCTGCTGGTGCTTCCTGTTGGCCAAACCAACCAGAAGCCAGAGGGTGTGGCGGCGATGGCGTGTGGCAATCAGGTCAGCCTCTTGGATGCAGCACAGCAGATAAAGAGGGTAGACAGCATGCAACTGTGGTGGGAGGCTGGTTAATGAAACAGCCAAAATATAAGCCTTGCAAATTTGATTACAGAGTAGCTAGTCATGAGGGGCAGGCAAACAAATGTTTAAGGTATCTTATGAATTCATTTCAATCATGGATATTTAGCTACATGTAGTCCTTGCATGTCTTTCTTACATGTTACTGGACATTAGTTTGAACTTCTGCCCCTTGCTTTTAAAATTCCTGTACTTTGGATCACCTCTTTTATTCTTCCAACTCTTTTCTAAAGTTGGTCATTTAAACTCTACCATACAGAATGGCTACTTTTTTTTTGTTTTGTTTCTTAATAGCTCACAAACTTGAGCGTGCGAAGAATAAAAGAATGGAAAATAAAAATGTTCTGACATCCAATATCCTGTTGGCTGGCTAAACTCTATTACATAAAGATTCTTTATTTAAACAGAGGTAAGTTAGAGATAAAAAATTTACAAGTAAGTTTTTTTCTCTCAAGTGCTGAGAGGGGATTGTTTCTATTTTGTCTTTGGGAATATTTGAGAATATCACTTGTAGGGACCTTATTCCCATGCCTGCCAGTTTGAAAAAGAACTATTGCTTCTTCTTATTTTCTGCATCACTCAATCAGATACCCTCTCCACAGCACCAACAGCTATTCCTAAAACCATTTACTTACTTCTAATGTATAATATTTCAGGCTAAGTTTTTTTTATGTCTAAATATATATTTCACATTTATGTGTGGAACAGAGCTTGTGCCAAGGAGGTGGTTGTGTAACTGACATGCTTTGGTTTTGGATTTTTTGTTTGATATTATCATTCTGGGTGAGATTTTTGAACTAACATACACTGAAATAAAATCATGTACCTTGATTCTAATATGCAATTATTTTTCTACCAGGAGAGTCTGTAAATAAAATGGTTGGATATTAAAGTATTTTAAGGCAGAGTAGAACAATACTTATTTGATTTTACATCTCAAATAGGGCCCCTCACCAATCAAATGAACTAGGTGCTGAATTCCAAAGAGTGCAAAGTGCCATTTGAGAAGAGAGATAACCTAGGACTGGCAAAAATTTCCAGGCCTTTCTGAATTTGTATAAGGTAGAGTTTAATAGCTAAATATACATTTAAAGAAAATATTTAAAACTTAGCACATTCATTGTCTTTTATACTGGTTCATACACTCTAGGTTATCCCCCCCCCAAAAAAAAATAAAAATCAAATATGCATTTGAGTTTTACTAGTTTTTTATATTTTAAGCAATCCAATTTCCTTATTTGAAGGAATAAGATTTAGTGGGATAATTGGCACTGTTCATAATGCTTTCAAAAGAGAACATTTCATTGTTTTTGGAGCCCTAGTGATGTGGGGAACAATTGTTTGTCATTGAATTAACTTTCTCATTTTTGGTGAACATTGCTGAGCCCAGCAGAAATGGTGTGATTCACAGAATGGGTTTTTTAGCCCTCAGACTCAAACTCTGTACTAAGCCATACCCAGGGTGAACCTGTCTGATTGAAGGCAAACTCTGATTCAGTTAGAGACCCATTCAAGAAAAGAACATGAAAAATTACCAGCAGAACTGTAAATAGAACCCAGGGTTTAGCTTTGCAGGGTGGGCTTCACAGGAATTATGTGCTTGCTTATCCCACCCCAGGAAACCACAAGTCCTAGGATCAAATGAAATTTGGAGCTCTTTTTACATGGAGGTGAATATTCTTGTTTGATTTTTGTTACATAAGGAGTTTGTTTTAACAAAATATAGGGCAGAGAAAATAAATTATCTTAAGTACCAGTTTTTGCCTAATCTCATGTAAAAAATAGAGATAACTTCTAAATTACCATTAGTGTATATGTCAGTGAAAATCAACTGTCATACTGTTCCTTAAACAGTAGAAAATTAAAAGAAGAAACTTTTCACCCTGGCAAGATTTAACTGTATGAAAAAGTGGAGAGAATAGCATAGTGAAATCTCTTTACCCATCACCAAACACTTTTGACTGTGGAAGTAATGTTTTTCTGTCATAATTTCATGGAACTGGAGAGCTATGAGAACCCCCAAAACATAAGCAGGATATAATAACAGTATTTTTGCAGACTGTATGGATGGCAGGGGTGGTGTAAGTTCTTAGCAATTAGGAGCATGAAGCTATGGATATCTCGGATTCCCCAGTGTCTTCACTGAAATTTGGATTCCTGTTGGTGCAGCTTGCCTGAACCTGTGAAAAACAGGAAATTTTTATTCAAATATCCTAAAATCATTTATCCACTCACTTTTTGTCAAAAAAGTAAAATGAAATAAGTTAAAGTTCCATGTTTCTGTTAGAGAAATGCCCCCTTTTAATGTACAACTTTTTCTGTATATTTTTCCTATTGGAGTACTCATTAGGTAATTTTGTCTTTGGTCTGGTTTATACCTTCAAATTAGTTGATATTATGAAAGTTGAATCCCTTAATCATGTTCTAATTCCACAAATAAAAATCATAACCATTTTATAAAATATCACCCAATATTGCAAACTAGCTCAAAATACAGCCAAATATTTCACAGATTTCTTCCTACTTTAACACATGCGATTTCATCAAATTTCAAATCCTAGTATAGGCCATGGGTATAAGTAAGGAATGCTGAATTTAGCCTTCTTTTTGGCCAACTGGTAGAAACACTTTACTGTTAATATAGTTTGTTATTTTAGAAATCCTCACAAAGCATGTAAGTACATCTCGATGGAAACTGACTCTGCTGCAGTTTAGAAATAAGTTTACCACACAATAGGATTATTATGAGAATCAAAATATATAAAGACCTCAGCACTGAAAAAAAAATTTCCTCTTCACATAGTTCAATACCTCAAAAAACTATGTGATGTAATCAACAATCATTAGCTTCTATGTTGGCTTACCTTTTCAGATTAGCTTGCTCTCACTGGAGTCTCCTCAGGAAATAAATGGCTCACCGTGGGTTAAACTCATGGAGGAGGGGCCTTGCATGGACTCTGTCAGGGTGGCTTGGCTTGTCTGTAAACTGCTGGGTGGAGTCTGATGGAGAGATGAGGAAGAATGGAGACACAGAGGAGGACTGGAGAGAGAAAAATGAAGGCCAACGATTGGAAGTGATGCTTTGTGCATCAACACACTTCATTTACTTGACATTTGTGCTTTGGACTCAAATCATCAGGATAGTAACATTTTTACAAAGAATCTCTATGATTTGCTATTCAATAACCCTTATAATCAAGACATTTATTCTTTTCCTCAAAAAGCTTTTAACTGATAAAAACACATAGTCTACTTACGAAGTATATGTAGGGCCTTTATTCTAATGACTAATTGAAGCTCATTCTTCTGAAAATGTAAATACCTTGCTATTCGTCATTGAATTTAAAAATTTGATTGAGTACACCCACTTTTCTTACTCAAACTCAAGACCAAATTAATTATTTTTCTTTTGACTGTTGAATGTTTTCAGATCCTACTAAGTATTAGTTTTGAAGACAGAAGACAAAATTGCATCTCCAAGTCTGGTTATTTTACATTTCTGTTTCCAAGGCAGGATGCTTATGCATCAGGTAGAGTACACCAAAAGGGAAGGGGAGTTCCATCTGTGAAAAATTGATAATCTGAGCTTTTCTTGGGCTGGGAACTGATAAGCAAAAGGAGATAAATGTATGTGGCACCTACACACAATATATAGATTTTGCAGATTGGTTTCTTGCTGTCTTACTGATATAGGGGAATGAAACTCCCAGTCTACTAGATGTCTGGTATGAGTTCATGTTCTCTAAAATTGAATAATGAATTTTAGAAACAACAGAGGTTAAGAGCAGAATATGTGTAATGAGAGAAAGAAAGCGTCTGTCTGAGAGAGACAAAAAGGGTCCTGAGTGGGTTGCCAAAGACTGTCTTTTTCCAAGGAATTTTATAGACTAAAACTATGAGGCAGAATGGGTCCAAGGTCCAATGAGAACTTGCAAGATTGGCATAAAATGGGACAAAACTATGGCCAACTAATAAGATTAATTGCACTGGTAAAATTGATTAAATCGGGGATAAATGGGGAAATGAGTCACATAGCAAGTGGGCATGCTAGAGAGCAGTAACTCTTCCTGTAGGAGTTTGGGATGGTGACTCTTGGCTTCCTCAGGTTGATAAAGACCTATTTAGAATATCAGTTCTTGATGCTTATCCTTAGGAAGTATGTGGGTGCATTTGATTTATTTTTTGTATTGAGGTCTGGGCAACAGCGGGAGGTGTTTGTCTCCCCCACAGTTGCGGGGTATCTGACCTGCTGCACTGGTTCCTTCCAGGGCTCAGCCCTGTCTGGATTGCGTATAATATTTCTATCTAACTCAGTTGCCTGTTAACATTATCTTTTTGCAGAGGATCAAGTAATCATTTGTTGAGTTAAAGCATTTAAAAAATGGTACAGAGAGTACAAGAAGGAAAGATCAACTGCATGCCACTTCTATATGTCATCCCTTACCATTTATTTTTTTCTAGGTTACAAATACTTATCAGTCATTTCTCCATTAGCTAATTTAGCAGCAAAGTATTTGACATCACTGAAAACTGGTACATTGAAATACCAATGTTGGATCATATGTCATTTAAAATTCTTTGATTATTTAAAAAGCTTTGCAAATGATGTGGAGCAAAAGTGTCATATTTTTACATTAATCCAGTTCTAAATGTGTCAGATACTTAGAAAGCAACTGATTGACTTGGGAAGGCCATCACTCTTATCTATGTATCTCTAACCTGCTGTTTCTGTGTCAACATGTATGAACAAATGTATACATGAAATATGCTATATTGTATATATTCTCACTGTATTCTCAAGAAAGTGTGGAGTTCATTTTATGGTTTTAGAAAAATGTATCTTAGCATGTATGAGATTTCACAAAGGTTAAAAGGACCTCATAGCTTAGTAGAATCAGTTCTTGTCTTTAATAAGGGAAGACTGCTGTTTCTATGGAAACTGCATTCAGAGAAAATAACCATTATTTCAAGTATTAAAATATCAAGTAGAATAATTCTGATAGGAACACTTTAACATTTACAATGTATTGTACATTCTGAACACAGCACATACTCTGTAATTTAAAACTAAATTTCAAAGAGACATTTTTGCTATTAAAACAAATGACAAACTCAGTGCCACTACAAACATGCAGTATATATTATTTCAAACAAAAATATGTGTACAACTATGTACAATATATAGTGTTACCACAACAATTAAAGTAATAATAAACAATTTTTGTTAGAACAATATATATATGCAATTTTAACATTAAATATGACTTCATGTAAATAAATTGTGTAAATTTAGGCTTTCATTTAGTTAAATATTATCTGGTCTGCTGATTAATATGAGCAATTACATTTATGCTGCACAACAAGGTGCAAGGAATGATAAAAATAAATAGTGAATGTTTAAATTTTAAAAACTTAAGAAATGTGAACATTATGTACTGCAAATATGTACTAATAAAATACATGTACTATTTTATTTATTTTATTTTATTTTATTTTATTTTATTTTATTTTATTGTTTTAAAGACAATAAAACCCAACAAAACAAAACAGAATAAAGCCAATCAAAACAAAGAAGTGAAACTGATACAGAACTTTGAAGCAGGGTAATAGGAAATAAACAATGGCTACCATAGTTATATAGGAGGATGAAACTCCAACCTACTATGTCTGGTATGAGTTTGTGCTTTCTAAAATTGAAGAATGAATTTTTAGGAACAACGGAGCTTAAGAACAGAATATATTTATTGAGAGAAAGAAAGCTTCAGTGAGAGAGAGAGAGACAGAAGTGGTCCCGAGTGGGTTGCCAAAGACTCTGTCTTTTCTAGGGTCTTTTATAGAGTAAAATCAGGGTGAGATGGGTTCCAGGTGGGGAAAACTGGGAACTTACAAGGCAGATGGGCATAAGGTGGGGCAGAACTATGGTTAACCAGTAAGATTAACTGTTCAGGTAAAATTGATTACATTAGGGACAAATGGGGAAGTGAATCAGGTAGAAAGTGGGCATTCTTAGAGGGCAGTGATCTTCCGCAGGGGGTTGGGATGGTGACTCCTGACTTCCTCAGGCTGATACAGAACTATTTAGAATAACAGTCCTTAGGATATGGGTGCATTTGTTTGATCTTTTGTCTTGAGGCCTGGCCCACAGCAGCAGGTATCTGTCTCCCCCAAGGTTGCAAGGTATCTGGTCTTCTACACTGGCTTCTAGGAGGGCCTATCCCTGTCTCACTTCCTGTAATATTTCTACCTAACTCAGCATGTAGCATGTCTTGTTATCTTCACAATAGTTTTCCATTTCACCAGACATAGCAAAATCAAACCAAAAAAAAGCAGGATAAAATCAATCAAAACAGAACATTGAATAAAGTTTAAAAAAATACACATACTAATTAAACTTCTTCTTTTAAAAAAGAAAAAAATATTATATTAAAAGACACATTGTTGTCAACCCCCTCAAAATCCTTCCCATCACTTCAAATACTGCCCATCATTCTGGCTACATTCTGAAACAATGGTGGAAGTCCTCTTTCACAAATGTCTTATGATAAAATATATAGTGAGTGATTCTGCTAAGTGCCATTCAAAGGAAAGGCAGGTTTCTAAAAATATTAATGTGTCCTCATTCATCTTACCCCATCTCATACCACAACTTGTGGCTCTTTGCCAATCAAAATGACCAAAGAAGGTAAATGTTTCACGTTGATATGACATTGAGGTAGTCACAGCTGTTTAACTAAGGATGCTCAGGAAGGAAGACTTCCAGAATTGCTTCAGAAAAGGGCAAAGGACATGGAATAAGTGTGCTGGAAACCAGTGGGAGTGGTTGAGGAGGGTTAATTGCAATGGGTCTTTTACTATAGTAATTTTTAAAATTTAATCATTCACTGTAGTTTTCGATCATATGCATTGTATATAAATATTCTAAATATGTTATTTTTCAGTTTCTTTCCTGAGTAATTTGTATGAAAATATATTTAAGTGATTTTAATTGAAAAAGCACTTCTCAGTTAGTTGTAGAAAATTGTCTAACAATTATTGCCTACTCATACTGACGTAGCTCCTTTAACGAGGTATGCTCTTGGGACTCCTATGGAGTGTATTTGGTCACTAAATTTCAGCTTTTTCAAAGTCAATGCATTTACATCTTTGAAGACTTGTCCAGAGCTTCTTATAGATCAAGTTGTTCTCCTATGTGGTATGATGACTACACAGGTACATCTTGAGATGAAGGATGAGGGTGCATCCCAATAAATTAACCCGTCATGAAATGAATGTGTTGTGAATGGAGAATGCACTTGATGTACCTAACTTCTCTAACATGGTTGCTTAGCAGCACAGGACAGTGTAGACCACTGATTGTTTCCTCTCTTGATTGTGTAGTTGACGAGGATCTGCAGTGATCTACCACTGCATCAACTTCTGAGTACGACAGCAGAGACTGCTAGCCCTGGAAAGACAAAAACTCAAAGTATGAAGTAGTGTTTCTGCTGCACATGTGTCACAGAGGCATTCTATTTTTTCTTTGCATTTTTCAGAAATGCTCCCCTCAACATTTCTAGCTTTTAACAGATTTTAAGAACATAAAAGTCTTGGAGCTGGTTGTCTGACAAAATAGGAGGTTTGTCTACCAAAGGTGGAAGCAGCTTTCCTTCCTTGGGGATTCTGGGGCCATCAGCATTTATATTGTCTTTAAGGTACATGAACAATTAAGGATCTGTTTCATTTTCCTGTCCACTGTGTAATTGCCACGTTCTTTTTCCTTCTTTATTAATATGTACTGGTAGGAGGGCTGTGCAATTTCATGAAGTTGCTCCATTTGAAACAGAACTGACATTATGAGTGGTATCAGCAGTGATTTTAAATTAAAAGGCCTCAAACAACCTTTGACACTGAGGTGAGACCCACAGTAAAAGCTCCTAAATCATGTGGTTCAATGATCCTTGGACATAAACTACGTCATCCATTCTTGCTGAAGTACTTTTTAGGGAACCACATGAGTTAGCAAGATGTGATAGTATAACGCAAAACCAAAACCAAACCAAAAAAGATAACGTGAATCCTTTAACTTCAAGAAGTTTACATTTAAAAATGTTTATAGTAACCTAAAAGCTCTCTTGAAAGCAAGATTTCTGGGCTGCAAACACTTTGGGTTTCAGAGACTATAATCCAAAAATTTATTTCTGGTACCTTAGTTTATTTAAATAATATAATAGATGATGAATGTTTACTGTATTGTATATAAATGCTTATATTAGAAAATATTGAAAAACATAAGCATAAATTAATTATTCAATGGGTTCCAATCCAGAGATAAAAACATCATTAATTGTTCTTAGCTGAGAATGTACTATGTCTTCCTGCATCTTGCTTTTTCCAGTTAACCTTATAGTGTGAGGATTGCCCTCATGTCATAATTTTAAGTGTATTTTAAAGCTAAGTAGTATGTATGTAATAGTAATGAATATGCAAATAATAGTAATGAAACTAACCAATAATATATTGTTGAGTTTTTAGACTGCTTCTGATTTGAATGAGCATATTGATCATATAAAAATACATCCTAATGCAAAAATTACATGAGGCAGGACCTCTATTTTTGTTCTCTGCAATAACTTTAGCACACAGAGCAAATACATAATTGTTAGATGAAAGAAATAATGAACACCTACACTTGAATATTACTTCTTAGACATCCTGCTAGAGCAAGATTTCTGTTCCTCTCATGAAAGTGAAATAAGATAACATGAATTCACAGCAGTACTAACAGCTCAGAGGTGTTGTTTCTAATAGATCAGAAGAGCACAGAATTTCTGTAAAATGAAAGCTTGCTGATAACCAATCATCGCTGAGGCCCAACAGGGCTAAGAACCCACATTAGAGAGTGGAAGGCAACAAACCCTGGGAGTTTCCACAGCTGGCTCTCAGAATAATTCCAAGATCAGAGTCTGCAGAATCTGGAGCACAGTAAGGGAATAGGGCAGGATGGGAGAGGCAGTTCTCCCTTGTTAGGAGGGCTGATGCCTGTGTTGGCATAGTTTTTATCTTTTATACCTTTATCATAATTTCAAATTTTATATCTTGTAAGAAATTCAGGAAGTCGACAAATACACAGTTGTGTCAGGAGCTCTGAGCACATTTCTCAGAGCTATGGGCTATGACTTCCTCCTGAGGTTTGTATCTACTTTCCGAATTTTAGACATTGATCAATATATTGTATCTACTGACAACTCTACTGCTCTCCTGTGTGTTTACTGTTGGGTTGTTTCTCTTGCAAATTAATTTTCTGTCACATCCTGTATTTTAATAAGGGATGAAGGCTATTATCATGACCCACAAGTCAGAATTTTTAGACACTCATCAAAGAATCTGCATTGAACCTAAGTGGATTGTTGTCTAGTAAGGACCCACACCATCTTCTGCTCCTTATATTTTTAAGTTGCTGGGCTGCCAGGTTTCAATTTTTGCTCTCAGAATACAGTGATTGTTTTTACTGTAGGATGCAGCTCTTGGCATTCATATGTTGATCCTTTTATCTGGATAAAGATATCTTATGATGATTATAATGTGCTTCTCTTATTTGGTAGAATTTCATGGTACGAGAAGCAGAACCCAAAGGTTATTACCATGTATCTTTCTATAAGACTGAACATGCTGAGATGCTGTTGGCATTTCAAGTGTGGTGCCTGTGAAGAGTCCCAGTGATGGGTAATGCTGGCTGTCACAGATCTGTTTCTCAGCACGGAACTTTCTTCTTAAATTATCTTCAGAAATACCAGAGGATATAATAAGCCTTTTCTCTATTGTGAGAGTTAGAAGAATATTTGATTTTACAAGTAAATATAACGGAAGGCTAATCATTACCTGAGTCTTACTCCGCTGACAATGAAAACTTTATACAGCCAGTGATTTTTTTAGGTAATTGTGGATGTTTTGGTAAATGATGTATTATGAGAGCTGCTTTTTCAGCAGTAGGTACTTTCTTTTTTATTTTAAAAAGCAAAAAAGAAAAGAGAATAGAAGTGATACAGAATTTCAAAAAATAGGAAATTAACTCTAGTTAATATGTTGCATATTGTTATCTTAGAAATAGCTGTTCAGGTTACAAGATCTAGGCATAAAAATGATCAAACAATGACAGCATAAAATTCTTTTTGATGAGCTAACAGATTAGTAGTATAGTTTCTATCTTGTATACATATACATGCATACATTTATATATGTATACCTACATACATATAATCTTTTCCTTTCTGCAGTAGGGATTTTCTAGGATATCTTTGAGATATTTGAATCTCTCTAGACATATTAGTTAGTATACAAATAGAGATTGTGAATGACAAGTACCAGATGAAGTACTCTGCCTAGAGCTTTATAACCTTGTGATGAAGGCCCAATTACTATGCATCTTTTTGACTAAGAAGGTAAAGGTCCAAGAGATTGGATAGCAAAGATAAGGCAAGCTGTCTGTTTTTTGGGGTGTTTGATAGTCTTCCTTCCTTCCTTCCTTCCTTCCTTCCTTCCTTCCTTCCCTCCTTTCTTCCTTCCTTCCTTCTTTCCTCCTTCCCTCTCTTTCTTTCTAGAAACATTTTATCTGTATATAGTTGAGGCTGGCCTTGAATTCATTAAGTAACCCAGGCTGGTCTGGAACTTGGGCTCCTCCTGGCTCTTCCTTCTTTGGTGCTGGGAATCACATCTGTGCCTCATTTATAGTGTTTCTTTGTATTATCTCTTTTTAGGAACACTTCTTTTGGAACTTTTGTTCAAGAACTTAGCTATAAAGACATTCCTAAGAACGTTCATAAGAACTGCAGTTCCAACCCAACTATGTTCATGAGCTACTACCCAAGTTCAGGTCTCAATTTGAAATTCTCTCTCTTTGTCGCCCTTCAACATTAAAACAATTTCCAAATCCTGTTGCTTAATATGTCTTCTACACAAAACCACAAATTTATGAATTAAGCACTACTTTAGTCTGTCTCTTGTATCTAGAAAAGGGCTTTGCCCAAAGGAGTTAATAATAATTGGTTAATATAGTGATGTTTTTCTTAATCTTTTTCCTCTTTTCAATCCCTGTTGGCACCAAGGCAGATAACATTTTTGATGTACTTCACTTAGTCTTTTGATTAACCTTTCAGGCTTTAATCTCTTCCTGTTTCTCAACCTGCTAAGCTCATTACTGTCCCAGGGCCTTTGTACTCATTGTTCTCGTAGTAGGAAAGCTCTTGTCCCACAGGGCCGCATTGCTATCTCTGTTTTGTTCAGTCTCTGCTCAAATGTTCACCTGTGAGAATGCCGCTAATTAATTAATTACTTAATACCCAGGAGTGGTACAGCTTGATCAAATAGTAGTTCTATTTTTAGATTTTTCACTCTTAGTTATTGACTATAAAGACTAAGGAGTTTCATTTTGACAGATTTGTACATGCACATAACATACCTTGATCACATTTATGCCCCTCTCCTCTTGCCTATCTTCCTAGTTTCACAATCCTTCCTAGATGGATTTGGAAACGCAAATCCATCCTCCATAACCCACCCTTATCAGTAGCCTTTCCCTTTCCATAGCTCCCCACCTTATTGTTGAAAATTTACCCATCAGTTTAAGAACTTCATTAGTTACTGTATAGATAGTTCCTGGTGAAACACTGAGAATGTAGTACAGGTGATTGCGGAGGTCTAGGACCAAATGATGTAAGGCCTAGGACACAATTTTGAGAACTTTTGGCTATGAATGTGGTAAGGAATTGTTAAGAGACATAAATGACCAGTGCAATCAGTTAGAAGAGTATTTATTTATTGGGTCTGCTTTCATTAATTTATGTTTGTGATATACACTAATTGCATTCATCTTGGGTAATTAGTCCATATCCATAGTATATCTTAATCATTTTTACTTCCCCTTTCTATCTTCCCATCTCTCCCTTTTCCACTCCCCATCTCTATGAAATCTATCCCCATGTTCATATCATCTTTTGTTTTTCTCTTTAAGTGATTTATATTTTGAGATTTTCATGTAAGAGTTGCCAGGTGATATTTAGCCTTCTGTATCAAACTTATCTTACTTAGCATTATAGTCTCAAGGCACATCCATTTTCCTAGAAGTGATTCACAGTTATCCTTCACTATGGCTGAGCAGTATTCAATTTGTATATATACAACATTTTCTTTATCCATTCATCTGCTAATGAACATATACATTGCTTCTGAAATTTAGCTATCTTAAGTTGTGCTGTTATATGCCTAAGTGTGTAAGGCTCACTGTGATATGATGTCTTTAACTCTTCCAGGAAGATACTCAGAAGAAGTGTAGCTGGGTCAAATAGAATTTCTATTTCTATTTCTATTTCTATTTCTATTTCTATTTCTATTTCTATTTCTATTTCTATTTCTATTTCTATTTCTATTTCTATTTCTATTTCTATTTTTAACACTCTTAAGTGAGAGGCAGAAAGGCATAAAGAATGAAGTTTTGTAACTGTTATTAATAGAAAAGGAGATAAATAAAATTTGCTGGTAAAATAAATAGGCAAGTGAACCGATGTGAGAGAATGAGAAGTCAGAAGTGATGTTAGATTTATAGCCTGAGAAATGGTATTTCCATTTAGGATGCTGAGGAAAATTTTGGAGGAGCAGTTTGTGATGGGATGGTCATATTTTAAATTTAACACATAAGTTTGACCAACTCATTTGCTACACATGTACAACATGGTAGATAGCCATCTACAAGGATCAAGTAGAAAGTTTTGCTACTTACAGTGGGTGAACAGCTTGACATGCCATGCCATGCAGTAAAACTCAGCTCCTGTGATCCTAAACTGGTGCCAGCAAAGAATTAAAACAGAAGAGTTTAGGATAAAAGATTTATTTGAAGGTGGACAAAACAGGGAAGAGAAAGATGATAAATAGTAGGGAGTCTTTGAAAGGGAATTACTCATGGATCTTTATCTCTAGCTCCCTTTGATTTAGAACTAGAGTCTTCTCATACCCCACATATGCACCTTAAAGTTGTTATCTGATTTGTTCTCTTGGCTGTCTTTGATCCTAACCTCTTACATTTCTTCTGGCCATTTGCTTTTTTCTTGTCTTTTTGGAATAAATAAGTGAAGGGGGAAGGGCTTACAGGAAGGCGGCTTAGACTTAATGTTTAGGTAAAGGGGACACATGCACATCTGGGTATTTGGTACAATACTATACTGATGTTAAATGAGAACATACACGTGTGTATGGTAGGTGTGTGTGTGTGTGCAAGGGTGCATGCCTGTATTACATAGTAAGTAAGAGTCCTTAGTTGACTCTCTCTTAGATCACTTGGATTCTGTCAGGTGAGAGAGGGGAGCTGGTTTTCTAGGTCTGTCATGTCCTTGGTTTCCTCTATGTTCTGTTAAATTGTTATGGCAATTGTGGTAAGTGGAGCCCATTTCAGGCTAGCTTCTTTCTCCCTCCTTTGTCTAATTGCTCCTACTGCGGAATCACAAACTTGAAGAGGCAGAAACTGCTTTTTGTTTTCCTATTGATTTAATAAAATTCAATGAGGCTTTCATTCTGTCTTTTCCCTACATCCAGAGCCCCTTGTCCCTATAGTTGCATATAAAATTCTAGCATTTCTGGGATAAATAGTCTCAGGATTATCAATGCAGAAGTTGTCCATATAGTTGGTCTTCACTATCTGTGAGTTGCACATTTCCAAACTCAACCACATAAGAATGAAAGATATTCGAAAAATTACATCTCCATTGAACATGTACAGATTTGCCTCCTTGTTCTCACAGAATTTAAATTGTAAGTATTACAAGAAACCTAGAGAACACTGAAAGTATACAAGAAGATGCATGTAGGTTGTATGCAAAACTATGGTATTTTGTACAAGGGACTTGAACATAGAAGATTTTGGTATTCACAGGGAGGTCCTAGAACCAAACCCTGGTAGATAAAAAGGAAGGATTGTATAAATGTGGTGTATAAAACTATGGACCTGGTTGCAGTCACTAAGAGAAAATAGAGAAGAGGTTCAGTACCGAGCTTTGGAACCTTATGACACATGGACTTTAAGATGAGAAACCAGTAAGAGAGACTCAGGAGCAGTCAGTGTGATATGAAGAGACCAGAAGAATAGAAGAATGAGCTGTCTCTGGAGGCAAGAGGACGTGCTTCCGTAAGGAAAGAAGGATGTCAAGCTCCATTCAGGAATGACCTGCCAAGCACCCCATCTGTTTGCTAGCAGAGGCATTGTTCTCAGTGGAAACTCAGCTCATTACCAGGGTTTCTCTTGGCAAACACAGGATGTAATAAAAGAGATAAGATAAAGCATGCAATCTTCCATGCACCAGGAAATCAAAAGACACCCAAACATTTATGCCAGATGCCCGAAGGACTTTGAACACTGAGACACTGGAAGATTTTAACCACAAGTGTTTGCCAAAACCTTGTCACTTGAGGTTCCTTGCTTGATTTTTTTGTTATAGGCAACTAGTTAAATAGAAATATTATAGGCAGTCAGACAGGGCTAGGTCCTCAAAGGAGCCACTGCAGAAGACCAGGTACCTTGCAACTGTGGAGGATACAGATACATCCCACTGTGGGTCAGACTTCAAGACAAAAGAGAAAACAAATACACTGATATTCTAAATAGCTATCATTTCCTGAAAAAGCCAGGAGTCACTATCCCAATCCTGATGGGAAGAGTCATGGCTCTCTAAGAATGCCAGCTTTCTATGTGACTTGCTTCCCCATTTGTTCCTGATTTAATCAGGAGCAGTTTTACCTGAGCAATTAATCTTATTGGTTAACCATAGTTCTGTCCCACTTTATGCCCACCTTTTGAATTCCCATGTTTTCCCCAACTTGGACCCATCCTACCTCTTGGCTTTACTCTGTAAAAGTCCCTGGAAATGACAGAGTCTTTGGCAACCCACCCTGGACCCATTTTATCTCTCTCTCTGACAGAACCTTTCTTCTCTCAATACTTATATTCTGCTCTTAACCTCTGTTGTTCCTAAAATTGATTCTTTGATTTTAGAGAACACAAACCCATACCAGACATACAGTAGACTGAGAGTTTTGTTCCCCTATATCAACTTGACTCCCTTTGTCCAAGCTGTATTATAAGGCTCCATTTTTCTTTGTATCCTGATGATGGCCCTCTCACCCTCTGTCTGCCTGCACTCAGGCACAATAAATTACACACCATGTTGCCTTTACACAGAGCCTACTGGTCTTTGCTGGCCTCTGCTGTGTGCTGTTCCTTATAAATAAGGAATTAATATTTCTGATTATTTCAATAAACTGAGGATTACAAATTATTACAGAATACTAAATTAGGTAGAAATATTATAGGCAATCAGACACGACTAGGACTTCAATTATAACTGTGGGTGGAGGTGCATCTGTCAAAGGCCAGGCTTCAAGTTAAAGATAGAATGACCAAGCCTACATGCCTCCTCATGGGATAATCAATAAATTAAAGATATTATACTTTAATAGGTATCAACTGGTCCCAAAAAGTCTAGATAGACATCAGTCACCTAGGAGGGTGACCAGGACCTTCTGTCCATCCCCTCCTAAAAAGGTCTTTGTTCTTTCCATGCATGTTTGCTACATGACCTGTTTCCCCACTGGAACAATATTTCCTTGCTTGTAATCTTATTGGTTGATCATAATTTTGACCCACATAGTACCTACCTTGTGGTTTTGTACCCACTACATGATTTTCCCTAAAAAGCTTCCTATGTGATGTAGGGTCCACAGCAGCCCACTCTTAGGTCCCCTCTTGTCTCTCAGAAGCTATTTCTCTTAATAAATGTTTCCTATCCTTAACCTCTGATGTTCTTTAGAATTCATTCTTCAATTTGGAGGAACACAAGTGTCATATGATGACATTGAACATGTTGGGAGCTATATTATTTCCCTATAACAAAATCACTTTTGGAATTAGAAGTGTACAGTCTACTTTCAAGCTCTTAAAAGAACAGCTTTGGTATTAAAATCCTTGAGTCAAATCAGATGGTAAGAGTATATTGTGTGAGAGAGAAAATAGGCATGTATTAAGAAGCAAAGTATAGCTCTCTTTATGATTAATTAATGACTGGTTCCTACCCATTGAAGACTCTTAGCACCTGGCATGCCTCTGATTGTGTGTGTGTGTGTGTGTGTGTGTGTGTGTGTGTGTGTGTGTTTTAAAATGGACCCTTCAAAGTTTAAAAGGAGAAAAATGACATGCGTAAAATAATACTTTAAGTAAATTAAGGTAGCATCAATATGTTATAAATTTAGGATTTATTACTTAAGTCAAAAGGTATTGAGTTTAACAGTTTAAGAAGGAGAAATCAGCTTACTTGAACATTTAAAACAGTTTCTTTTATATGGTTACCCAAATGAGTAGCATCATCATTATGTAATTAGGAAAAAGGTGGGAAGTTAAATAACAATTAAAAGTAAATATTTTAAGCATATAATTTTTAAAAATCCAGAATCATACTTAGTGATTATATGTTTTATAAAAATCTCAGAAAAAGGCAAAAAACATTAATTTTGAAATTCCTAAGAACACTGTACTTCATAATTTATGGAAAAGATACTTCCCAGTTCATGTAATTTAAAAGCAGATACAGGGATAGGGATGTTAGAGTGCTTGTTTAGCAGGCACAGGCCCTGGCAAAAATCCCTAGCTCACTTAAGCACAGAAGTAAATGTTTAACTACAAAATGTTTCATATATGGCCTGCTGAAATTGCTGTAAATTATTCAATATATATATTTTTTATTTTCATAGTTTATACAGCACTAATTTCAAACAGATTTTTTGAGCAGTCTCTACATTTTTGACATAACTAATATGGGATTAATACAAAAGTCATATATATGGGCAATGACATAATCACTTGAATTGATATTTATGTTTAGGTATTTATGCCCAGAAAGGGGTGAGATTATAAACCTGACTTTCCAGGATCATAACATACTGCTGACATATTTGGCCTAGATAAACTAGACATAGATTTCTGAAAAGCAGTTTCATCATCTCCGGAAAACAGTTTTTACTGTGCTTTATAAGGTGAAAACAAGGATCAAACACAAAACTGGTGATGGATCCCCTTCCAGAGTGCCATTAACATTCATAAACATATTATTTTAACTTATATATTAACAAAACATGAATTACTTTTCATTAATATTCTCAATATTCTACATTGTACAAAAGCATATATACTAAAGAGTATGTGTGTATATGTGTTTTAAAGAAAGCTTAGTGCAATAAGAAAAGATACTGATTGTTTCATCAGACTTACTAGATTTCAAAATAGTAATATGAAATTCTAGCTGGGATTGAGCTGTTGGAGTATTTTATCAACTCTTATTACAACTAAATTCAGAAATCACATTGTATAGATACCAAACTTTATTTTATTTTAAAAGAGAAGCAGTTGATTTTCTTTCAAATGTCTAATGATAAATGCACGTTACTATTCCTTATACATTGGCTGAAGTTCTTTCCTCACCATGTGTGTCTTGGCTTAAATTCAGTAGTTTCAGCCAGAAGGGCTCAGGTCTTCACTCCTCCATCATGAGGAAATATCTGTTGTTTGCTTGTTCATCTGCCTCACACATTCTTTATGTCCCCAAGGGCTGTCCTCACTCACATGTTCCTGATTCCCATCATCTAGTAGGAAACTCAGTTTCCCAGGTGCCCTTCACTGCTGCACACATGTTCTCCATGTCACGCACAGACCCATGGAGATAATCTGTCACGTCTGGCCATGATGGATGGTCTTGCTGAAGAAGGCGTACAAATACATCTAACTGAAAAATGTAATGAAAAATCAAAGCAAGTCTTCCTTTGAGAAAAAAGACAGTACAGTTTCTTTGCTGGTGTTAGAAGATAATTCTCTGTCATCTCTGGTAGTCTCCATTGTCTTTTAAGTCTTGGAAGACAGAGATTGTATTTCTATCTGAAGTAAAAGTAAAAGCTCATTGTAAAATATTCAAATTCCCTGAACTCAAGTTGTCTCTCTTGACAGTGCAAACCACTGCATATACAACTGTCACCAGTTCTACTCTAATTTCTCTGGAGGAATTGGCTCAAGGAACCAGCAGGAATATACTGATGTGCTGGCCACCTGCTGTGCTGTGAGTAATAAAGTCATTTTCCTCTCCAGCTTTGGCAAGCTAATTTGGTAGCTTTCAATTGGGCTGAAAGTCTCACATCATTCACAGTTTTTGATTTGTTGATGAAGGTGGAATGTTGATTCTAAGATATGGCTCTCTGGAAGGAAACAAGAAGACCACTGATGTGTCCAACTAATGAGATTTCACAAAAATCTGTAAGAAGCAGTAGCAATATCTTACCCAAGCTGAGTGATCAACTGGGCAGCTCTCCTCTTATGCAGTGGCTGCTAATGAGGAGGAATTGGGGAAAAAGACTGAAAGCTGGATATTACCCTAGTTGTTGGTGTTTCTCCTAGAGGGAAGAAGTTCTATACCAAATTGTCAGTCAGTCTTAGTTCTGCTTGTTATAAAAATGAGTTCAGAGATTCTTGATGGTAAATTTTATGTGCAATTGACTTGTCCATGGTAACCAGGTTTTGGTTAAATCCGTCAGAATTTTGCTGTTGAAGGTATTTTTTTTAGGTGTAACTGACATTTAAATCGGTAAACCTTTGGTAAAATAGTCTTCCCAGAGGAAAAAAGATAGTTCCTCTGAGGATGAAGGAATTCTACCTTCACACTGGCTTCAGCCTCAAGTTTGTGACATAAGTCTTCCTTAGTTCTCTACTCTGTCAACCTTCCAGCCCCCAAAATCTCTTGAGCCATTTCCTCAAAATAAATTGCTTCTTTCCTCTCTCTTTGTATATCTATCTATTGCTTATGGTTCTTGGGAGAATCCTGACTACTCCAGCTTCTTTCAGACAAGTGAGCAGACATAACACCTACCTGAATGCAACTCACAACCTCCACTGTCAGAAGCCTTGTGAATCTTGTAACTTACGGTGATTTCACCAGCAAGGTAAAGAGCAGAACAGTGCTGCTTGTCAAGGAAAACTGGCAAAAGCTGGATGGTGTCAACCTGCTGTCTCTTATGCCAAATTCAGGGGTGACAGTAAAAATTCCATTGCTTTTGCAGTGGATATAGCTGCTTTAAAAGAGAGATTCAGTATTTTTATTAAGTTTTCCCTTAAATAGCCACATACCCATGGAAATCATCAAGAGAGCATTGACTAGTATTTGAAATCTTCCTGTTTAGGATTGGGCTTATAAATCAGATGAATGTGAAACACTGCAAGATTAGATAATGTCTCAAAAGAGTCAAGGTAAGTTCTTGGGCAGATCCTCTGTGCTACAAACCTCATTATGTTCAAATGAGTGAAAACTTGCTATGTTATCTTGATACCACAGCAGCGAAAGTCCTGTTTGAAGGTGCATTTCTTTCAGAAGTTGCTGCTATTTGACTCAAGGCCAGATCAACCAAAGGACAGAAACCTGCAATTCCAGCCAGAGGAAAATGAGGCTGAGACTGTTTAGTGAGTTGGTCCTTAAAGATGAAGCAGGGACTGCAGTGACAATGACATTACTACTTCATCTAGTGCTCCAGGTAGAATAGCAACATAAGAAGTTCAATGGATTTGTGATTAACTACTGCACAGCTTGAAAGTGAATACTAAGAAAACAAATGCAAATATGCTTTGCTTAGTTGGATAGAGCCTCTTTCTCCCTCCACATCCAACTGTGTTTTGCATTTTTTTTTTTTTTTTTTGAGACAGGGTCTCACTGTGTAGTTCAGGTTGGCCTTGAGCTCACTTTGTAGCCCAGGTTGGCTTCGAACTCACAATGATCCTTCTGCCTCAGCCTCCTAAGTACTGGGATTATAGATGTGCACCACCACGCCCGACTAGTGCTTTCCTTTTTAATCTGACCTCATCTACTTTAAGATTAGAGGTGGTTCTCTCCGTGAGTCAGCACCATTTGAGGGAGAGAACAAGGCCTCACCGGAAGGTGATCCCCACCTGGAAACCATATCATTTTCACTGTTTTGTTGGGTTGGGTTTTATTCTCTTTTGTTTCGTTTATGTTAAATCTGATGGCATG
>PVJX010030386.1:0-22093 GCA_004027295.1 Dolichotis patagonum
TGTGAATTAGTAGTATCCCCCCCCCAACCTTTGTTGAACCCCCTAACCTGGTTCAATTAAAAGCGGGAAAGCATAGTCTGAAAATCTTTCGTGAAAATCTCAGAAATACACAATTTGTGAATTTCATTTTATTTATTCATGTATTCATTTTTGGTACCAGAATTGAACTCATGACCTTGTGCCTGACAGGCAGGTGCTGTGCTGCTGAGCTATATCCCTGGCCTAATTTGTGAATTTTAAATTGTGAGCTACACCGAGGAGTTCCATGAATCTCATAACTCTTTCCTCCATCTTGTTCTCTAAGAACATGTATACTTTGTCCAGCATTTTCTTGCTGTGGTGCCTGTGGACCTGTCACTTGCTTGGCTATCTGAGCAGCTGTTGCCATGTCACAGTGCTGGGTTGAAGTTCGAAAGTCAAGAGTCATAGTGTCTTCCCCTCACTTTGTCTCATCTCATCACGGTGGTGTTGATCAGCTCACAGCACACAAGGGGAAGAGTGTGCAGCACAGTAAGATGTGATATTTGAGAGACTCCATTCATATACACTTGTTTTGGCATATTGTTACTGTTTACACTGGGCCTGATTTATATATTACCCTTCATCCTGATATGGGAGAATGAAACTCCCAACTTGCTATGTCCAGGAGTTTGTGTTCTCTAAAATCGAAGAATGAATTTTAGGAACAACAGAGGTGAAGACTAGAATACATTTATTGAGAGAAAACTTCTGTCTGAAGAGAAACAGAAGGGGGTCCCCAGCGGGTTGCCCAGGACTCTGCCTTTTCCAGGGACTTTATAGAGTAAAACCATGGGTTCAAGGTGGGGGAAGTCTGGGAGCTCACAAGGCAGATAGGCATAAGGTGGGACATAACTATAGTTAGCCAATAAGATCAATAGTTCAGGTAAGATTGATTACATTAGGGCCAAATGGGAAAGCAGGTCAAGTAGAAAGGGGGCATTCTTGGGGTTGTGACCTTTATTCTAGAGGGATGGAATAGGGGCTCCAGGGGGAGAAGGAACTAATTAGAATATCAATACCCAGGATGTAGATGCATTTGTTTGATCCTTTGTCTTGAAATCTGGCCTGCAGCAAGAGGTGTCTCCTCCAAGGTCATCAGACATCTGGTCCTCTGTGCCAGCTTCTTCCAGGGCCTAGTCCTGACTGACTGCCTATAGCATTTCTAACTGGCTCAGCTGCCTGTAACAATCCTTGGTACATTATATCTATATAAATATTATGGTACATTTCATTTTACTACTGACTTCATCTCCTTAGCACTGTAAGCTCTGTTCAGAGGTCCTGTTTCTTCCTGCTTCTGTGTGGGGGTGAAGCAAGGTGGGCCCAAGAACTAAGAGCGCCAGAGGCAAGCTGCTCCAGTCTAGAGAGCACCGAGGACTGAGAAAATCCAAGCAGTCAGTGGCAAGGCTAAAGTGGTGTCACATGACATCACTTTGCCAAATGTTTAAATAAACATGCTACAGTGGTTGGGAATTTCTTTCATCTCATCCAGAGAGAGGGCTCCACCAGACATAAGCTTTTGTCTCTTTTCTTTATTTTCCCATCTTATCACCCCCCCAACATCTAGAGCTATGGCTGGAAGCTACATATGGCGCCTGAATGTGGAATGGTGTGAGAAGAAATCGTGGGTGAGGGGACACTTCTCCCTGTTTCACACAAAGGCAGGAGAAGTGGATTGACAGCGTCAGTATTCATCACAGGATGGTAGTGATACTGACATCATCAGATGTGAAACTTGAGGCAAATAATTGGGTTCACTAGGACCCCCCCAAAATAAAACAAGTGTGTGAGAGACTAAAAAGAAAGAGGTGTATTGATTTTACCAGTTATTAAGCATGGGGTAAACAGAGTTTCAAGAATCACAAATGTCAGTGGGTCTGTTGGTTGCATCCTTGATTCCTGTATTTACTTTCTTTTTGTGGATTTTGATTAGAGGGGTCTTATAATCACCAAGGATTTGACTTGGAGCATTATTTTAAAATCAGTTCCCGAGAAGATAAAAGATGGCAAAACCACAGTCACCCAGATAACCTTAACTGAGCCAGAAGTGACAATCTCTGCCTTCTTGATTCACAGAAATTTTGTGACACCACAGGCTGAGATTTCCACTTTTCAGAAAATAGTCATCCTTTGTGGGAGACAATCTGAGTGCTTCCCCTTGAATGCAGGACAATTGCTGTAACATTTATTATAGCAAGGCTTATTTCCACATATTTGTATATACACAACAGACTTCTCTTGCTAGCCCAGGTACTGGTGTGTAATCTCTAAAGCCATCAGATAGTCTTCTGTTTCTGTTCATAGTGTTCTCTGTAAAAGATGAGCACAGTAGCGGGATAATAGAGCCACTCAGCTCTGGGAATGTCACCTGGGTAAGGAACCTCAAAGCAAGAAGCTATGAGTCCCCAGGGCACAGAAGTTTACATATCAGAAACTGAGTCAATAGCCTCCTAAAACCATTGAAATATTATCTCAATTGAAATATGCAGATTGATATTTTTCCATGTCATTTTCCCTGAATTTTGCAAAGGTGCTTTTTCCCCACCTGGCTAGCCAGCTCAAGTTACCCACACAGTTCCTGCCATCCTCACTGTCACTCATCCTCCAGCCATCCCCTTCTTCACAAGATAATAAATGCTGGGAGAGGCCTTTGACCTGGGCCTTTGTCCACACATCCTCACAGGGACTGGATTTAGGACCCCTTGGCTGCTTTTAACTTTGAGTCTGTGTTAGCGTCTTTACTCTTGCTGTGGGTTGCATTGTAGGTGGTAGATTACAATTAACTTGCCAGAATTCCCATAATGTCTCAATGAGATTATAAATATAACTTTTTGGATTGTGAGGAAGACAGAGAAAGGGATTACAATACTCAACATTTGGGATTACAATAATTAGTAAGTTATTTGTTCAGCAGTTGCCTTTAAGAATGCAGATAAGTGCTGCATTGGCCCCTCTTATGTACAAGGAGCTACCCTGGCAACAGCTTACACTCAGGTTATCCATCCCCAGCCTAGAGGAAAGAGAAAAACAAGGTTACTTGTTTCACCTGTGGAAGTGAGGGACAATTTGCCTCAAAGTGTTCTGCGGCAGCTGTAAGGGCAGCAGAGTCAGTATTTGTCCCTTCAACAAAACCTGGTACTATCTGTCCAAAGTGCAGATGAGGATATCATTGGGCCACTTGGTGTAGATTTTAAACTGATGTGGAAGACTGACCTATCCCAGGAAGCTCCCTGTAAGGGCCCGCCACAGCTGGGCTAACAGCAGGGGGCGCCATGACTCAGAGAGCTTCCTGGTAGGACACAGCCCTTCTCAGCATGGCAGGCTCCTAGGGGTTAGGGGGCAATGTGGTCCTGATTTGTGGTTTGCTGATTTAAAAAAATACTCTCACAGTACACAAATAACCAATAGAATAATAAGCAACCTGTAAAACTGAAAATTCAACATTTTGCTTTCACAACCTGGTAATAAGCTGCCTCCAGCTTATCACTGTCTCACTGTGGCTTTGTAGTAAGTCTTGATATTTGGTAGTATAAATTCTCAAACTGTTGTTTTTCAAATTTTTGGTTTACTTTAGAGGTACTTGCTTCAAATTCACAATATAATTCTACATTTATTTGGGTCTTTTTTGCTTTCTTATATCAATTTGTTAGTTTTTTAATACACTGACACTGCACTTATTTTATTAGTGATATCCTTGTAAGTGCTAAATGGTTTTCTGTGCTGTTACACATCTTTTATAAATTCCCAACCTAAAAAAAGGTGAGATAATGGTGATAGAGGCAGTGACTGGTATATCCCCTGGGGAGGGAGATGCTGGAGATGGAGCCCATAGCTGGCACTGAGGCAGGCACCAACACTCTCCAGTTACCACAATCAAAGTGTTGGTGCCAAAATGTGATTCTAAGGGAAAACTGTTTTCCCCTCAAGATCAGGAGCCACCCACATCCCGGGGTGTGAGGCAAGAGCCTCGGCGACTGGAGGCAGGAGCAAAGACCAGGAACCCCAGGCTCCCAAATACAGAATGTGAATTTTTCTTCTGCACAAAAGACAAATTGCAAGCTGTTATACGGGCCTTAGAGGATCATTTATCCACTCTAATTAACCCTTTTTTCACACAGTATTTAGGTTTGCAGTATGATGTGCCACATTAAAACTGCCACTATTCATACTAACTGGGAAGATCTTTTTCATGTATTTCACTCTCCAATTTGTCATACAGTTACACCATGTTTCTTGTTCAACTGGTCATTTGTGTTCTCATTCCCAATTGCCAGGGCTCCTCACTGAGGAAAATGCTACAATAGACAGATTGCTGCTACTGTCACTTTTACTCCTTCAGATGTCATGACCCTCAGAGCTGTTGAGGTTCATGGAGTGAAGGACCATGAGGGGATGAGAAAATAAAGAAAAGACAAATCTGGGGTCAGATGGAGCCCTTACTTTACCAAAAGGAGGAAAGGAACTGCCCCTTCACTTAGGGGCATTTATACTTTTAGCATCTTCATGTCATATGACTTCCTATTGTCCTAGCAACCCACTGTTGAGAAGGTCTTGGGGCTAGGTATTTTCTGGCATGAAGTAGCTTCTTTACATGGCTTGCCTTGGGAGCTTTTTGTTATTGGGATGGTCATGCCCAGCCTTACACACATAGTCAATTTCCAGCTTACCTGGCTCTCAATACTCAAATGCCATTCAATACACTGAAAATTATTAAACATGCTCACAATATGCTCAAAATTCAGTTACAAAAACAAAATGGGGTATTTCTTACATAATTTATAGCTCCTAGTAGGCTTCACTATTATATTATTAACTTTTTAAATCATATAAAGGATGAAAAGCCAATGGCAGAAAGACAATTCAATCAGGTAAAACAAAAAAACAAAAAACAAAAAAAACCAAAAAAATGTAGGAAGGATTCTTTGGAAAGATCTTCATACTGGACAATGGAAGGCACACAGATCAGTGCTATTTTTGGGTCAAGGCTGTGTTTGTGTTTTTCCAGAAAATGCTGAATGGTCTGTCTGGGTGGCAGAGCATGCTATCTGCTACCCTTAGACTTAGAGAAGCAGTTGATTCCATCTCTCAAGAAACAGATGCTCAGTCATGTGACAGTGATGCCTGACAGACCATGCCACAACTGATAAACAAGGAAGGAGTTAGACCCCACGTGGGACCAATTAAAGGAATGGACCCAGAATGCCTAGGACATGGTAACCAGAAATATGAATTGAAGGTCTGAGGTGGTGACTGAGTGTATAGAGATAACTGAGCTAAAAGCTACGTGAAAGAAAGGGACACAAAAGTTACTACTGTTTAGACAAAATAAAATACAAAAATATATGTTGTTACATATAAAAGATTTTAATCCTTTCAAATTTTTCTTGCAAGAGATTGCTGCTAATTGATCTACAACAAAATCTAATGAGTCTATTTATTGTTATAATTTGTAAAATTGTAAAAAGTTATTATAATTCAATTTGTTCAAAAATATATCTGAATGCATTCTCATTTTGTAAGATGTTTGTCTGGTCTGTTACACTGTGTACTGGTTTCTTTGTGTGTTCATCCTATGTGTGCACAGCTGGAGCAGTAGTCAGGCTTCCTGCACTCTTGGCTGTAGTGTTCGAGTGCCTAGATAGCTGAGCACTCTGAATCCAATTGTGAGGCACAGATTCTCTAGGGAGCTGTACCATGCCTTTCCTCTGAAAACAAAGTCTTTCTGTTTTGCAGTTTTGAGGCTGCAAAGGGTGGGGATGTAATGCTTCCTTGTGATGCCCTCAGGCCATCTTTTTTATTTTCCTGTTCCTTCTCAGAATTTGAGATCTCTGCTGTATCTTTGCAGCCCACAGATTTAGTGGAGCTTCCTTTGGGACAAAACTGACAGCATTTTAAATCATTCAGCTAGATTCTTTGTTCTTATGCTCAACATAAATCTGGCTAAAAACCCAATGTATCCATGCTACCACCTCAACATTAGACTCCCTTGAAATTTCTTCTGCCACCTTACTTAGTCCTCTGCCTGTAGTCTCAGGCAAAGTCTCTGGACAAGCTTTCTCCCAAGCCATAACACACATGGTCTGTAATCAAACCATCAATGCAGTCCTTCCCACCAGAAACCTTCTGAGCCTGATCTTTACCAGCAGGATTTCTATCATCCTTCTGGTCTTTTGAGCTTTGCCCAGAATCTCCCTTATAGAACAGCTTAAGGCATTCCAGATCTTTTTCAGCCAGGATCTCTGAACCTTTCAGTTTCTTCCCACAAGCCATTCCCCAAGTCTCCTGAACCACATGGTCAGGTATTCTCATAGCAATGGCCCAACTTCTGTGGTATCAACTCTGGTATAACTTAGTTACTTTTTCTTTCACTACTGAGACAAAATACATGATAGCCAATGTTAAAGGAAGAAAAGTTTCTTTACGTCACAGTTTATGGAGGTTTCAGTCCATAATCAGCTGGCTCTGAGTCAGGGTGGCATAGCAGATGTGCAACAAGTTCATGGTGGCATAAGACAGCAACAGCAGAGGGGGGGTAAGCTTCTTTTCCTCCTTTATATTGTAGGAGCTCCCTGACCTACAGTAGGTATTGCTTTCATGCCCCTCATCCAAGCACTAGACAGTGAACCAATCACTATAGATTCAGCCAGGTCTCAAAAGTCTGATCCTCAGTATTGCGTGAAACTTTGGGGGGCATTCATAGACAAACCATAACAGCCTGTTTCCTCTGTTGATAGTGACTTCAGATGAGATCAAGCACATTCAGGATGGTGTGGCTCTAAACCCTAGGGAGTTTGGAGGCACAATAGGTTTTAATAGTCGTGAAGTCAAATTTTTCTTTCTTGCTTTGTGCTGTTGATATCCTAGCCAGCACAACATAGCCAATCCTAGTGTAGACTTTGTCCCATGTTTTCTTCTAAGAGTTTTATAGTTTGAACTCATACAGTCAGTGCTTTGACCCATTTAAAGTTAATTTTCAAATATGCTGTTTTCTTAAGGTTCACACTTCATACCTGTGCATGTGGATGTCGTATTCCTCAACAATATTTTCTCACAAGGCTTTCCTTTCCCAGTAGAATGGTTTTGCCAAATTCCCTGTAAACCACTTGGCCATATACAATCATGGGTTGCATCCTATGAAGCATGTATTGCGAGAAGTGTATTGTTAGAAGATTCATTTGCTCTGTGAAATCCTAGAGTAGACATATACAAACCTAGTATAGTATAGCCTACTCACACATTTGCTGAATGGTAGTCTGTTCTAAGCTACAAACTCTTACAGGACTTCCCCTTCTTCTTCCTCTTCTTCCCTGTCCCTGCTCCTTTCCCTGTTGCTCCTCCTCCTATTCCTCCTTTCCCTACTGTTTTTGTTCATTTTTTAATGTAAGTATAGGCAGTTGTGCATTTTCTCTCTGATTTCTACTTTTGCTGCATTCAATGTGCTTTGTTATACAGTGTTTTCATTCCTATCCACCTCAAGTTATTTCATATTCTTCGTTGACCCATTGGTTATTTAAGGATAAACTGGTTCATTTCCACATATCTGTCAATTTTCCTTCTGCTGATTTCATACTTCTTCCATTGTGGCTAGTAATAGTTTTATGTGAGTCCCAATTTTAAAGAATGTATTGAGATTGTTTTTGAGCTGCTGTTTGATCTATCATAGAGAATGTTTGGTGTCTACTTGAGGAACATGAGTACCCTGTAGTTGTTGGGCATCATGTTCCGCATCTATGTGTTAGACCTAAGTGAGAAAGGTGTTGTCCAAGTTCTGAGTTTGCAACATAATTCTGTTTATAGTTGTTTAATCCAATACAGACAATGGGTTAGTACATGTTAGAAATTATATGTTCTTGCTGGACTAGACTTTTTACCAATGTATGATATCTTTTTCTCTTATAATCTGTTTAACTTAACATCTATGGCACTGATACAGTCATGTCATATCATTTGTGGTTACTGTTTGGATGGAATGTATTTTCCCATGCTTTTAATATCAACTTCTTTGTTTCTTTTTATCTAAAATTCTAGGCCTTCTCATGAAGCAAGTCCCACTATGCTGATGGGTAAGAGCCTGAGGCACAAGAGAAACCATGCCTTCTGGTGAGCCAGCTGGTGTGCAGGCTGAAAAAGCAGAACATTCTCCCTACCCTGTTCCACTGATTCAGAGGACTCAGAGGGAGATCGTAGCAAATGGGGGGATGGGAATAGCTTGATGCTGGTGTTGTTTGGTTGACTGTGTGGGCCTGGGGCTGGTGGGCCTGCGCATCTGCTTGGAGAATGGCAGTGCACATTATGTCAGCTGTGGGGGATGCCTGCCTGTCTTGTTTTTGAAGTCCAATGTCTCGTTCCATTTTACTGTTTTGTCTCTGTGCCTGGTAACCTAGGCTCTATTTTTTTTAAGATAACAATGTGCAGGGCCGGGGGTTTAGCTCAGTGGCATAAGTGCCTGCTTGGCAAACGTGATGTCGTGAGTTCAATCCCCGGTACCAAACAAACAAACAAACAAACACAATGTGCAGTGTTGTTCTATTTGATTTTGTTCTGATGTATTGTTTTGTTTTGTTCAATGTTATGTTTTGATTGGTTTTATTCTGTTTTGTTTTCTATGATTTTGCTATGTGTGATGGTCTGGACAACTATTGTGAATATAGCAAAATATACTACAGTAGGCATGTTGATTTCCTATTAGCCTGTTTTGAAGTTCAGTACCGCTTTCACTGCTTTGTTTTGATTGACTTTATTGTTTTGTTTTGTTGGGTTCTATTCTCTGTAAAATAAAATTTAAAGAAGTAAAATTCTAGGTTGTAGTTAGCATGTAGATGATTTTGTTTTTTGAGCCAATCTACCAGTCTTTGGTTGTACTTTCAGCAAGAGGGTTTAAATTAGGTACATTTAAATTAACTACTGATAGAAAAGAAACGCCTCTACCACTTATCTATGTTTCTTGTCCATCTTATGATTTAACTATTCCTTTACTATATATATTTTTTGCATTATTATCATCTTGCCTTTAGTGGCTACTTTTGTGTCCAGTTTGGTTAGCTTTTGCTTTCCTTTATGGCACTTTTCTCTATTTGCTCATTGATTACATTGGCTAAACGCAATATCTTAAACATAAAAACTGAGTTTGAATAATAAAAATTATAATCTGTAGTCTACAAAGTCAGTTCTTATCTATCTCTATCCATTCAGCATTATATTCTTAATGTCCCATATTCCAAGTTTATACATTGTGTAGTTATTAACATAGAGTTACAACTAGTGGTTTATTCATTGGTGTTTTAAATTAATGCAAGACTAATAAATATGGGGGGGATCACGCAGGGGAATAAACAGGAATTACAAACCCAGGATTCAACAACGCCAACATTTATAAACACCTACGTGCTCAACCTGTCTAGTGTTGAATATTTCTTTACAGCTTTGAGTTACTATTTAGTGCAATTTCATTTCAGACCAGATTGGTCCTCCACCACCTCATCGAACTTAAGTCCCTCTGCTGCTTTTTACTGGCACTGTCTTGCCTTCTTCTTCATTCATGTCAGATAGTTTGGCCAAATGGAAAAATTTTGCCTAATACTCATATTTTCTTTCACAACTTAGACATACTATCTCATTATCTTTTGATCTGCATGGTCTCCAATGAAAAGTTAGCTGGAAATAAGTAAGGAAACATTTGGAGCTTTCCTTGTATGTGATGAGTCACTTCTCTTTACTACTTTTAAACTTCTCGCTGCAGTGTCCTCCTTGGACCTAGTGTCCCTGAGCCCATCCTGCCCCATTATCCGCCCCAGACACTGTGCCCGAAGACGGACGGACTACAAGTCCCAGAGGTCTCTGTGCACTTGCGCCGACTACATGTCCCGAGGCCGTGGGGCGGGGTTTGCACAGACCTTAAGTTCCCTGAGGGCCCTGAGTGGGGCTCTTAAGTCCTCCACTGGCCGCCTCCTCAGTGGCACCCTGGGCACCGGCCTCTGCTCACCTCCTGGTCCGCGGGTCTCTCGAGGTAAAGGGCAGCCCGGGCAGCCTGGCGGGGCCTGTCTCCCCCATGGCGCTGCGGGGCGCTGTTTCCACAGGCGAAGGGCGCGGAGGAGGCTCCCCGAGCTCAGCGGGTCGCAGAGTCCCGGGGACCCCGACTCCCCCGGAGCTGCGGGCGCTGCCCCTGCCTGGCCGACTCAGCGCGTCAGGCGGCGAAAGGGCTCCCGACGCCCGCGCTCCGCCGCCCGCAGTTGGCGTGGGGGCGGCGGGCCCCGGGCTCCGCTGGTCTCACCGGGACTGAGAACCCCGGTCCCGGAGTGCGGAGGAGGGCGCCGCGGGGCCGGGGTCAGCGGCAGCCTTTAGACCCGCGTTCTGGACATGATGGGGCGGGCAGGGCTGGCTGATGCCGCCCCTCGGGCAGACAGCGTTCTGGTCTGGGGCCCACCCAAGCCTCAGATGGGGAGAGGAGAGAGCTGTCTTTTTCCTGCCACCTCAGACGACCCCTCCGCCACCACCCGTTTAATGAGATTCAGTTGAAAGGTACAGGAATTAGACAGTGAACCCGCAAGGAGTTTGACAGTGAATGCCCACAGACACCAGCTGGATACGCAGTTATCAGTCTATTGTACTTGGTCACAGTTGTGGTTTAGTGTATGTGCTGCAGAAGCGAGCACGCTTGTCACAATTCTGCCCACCCTTGCAAGGGTCCATCGTATTTTTCTTTGTTGCGAATTTCAAAGTCACATGGAGGCCATCAGAATGTCCCTGTAAACTAATCAAGCGCACATATCAACAACTAGAGTCTTAGAATTCTTCCTGCTTCTTGATTCAGAAATAACAGTCACTTGGGTATTTGAAAATCTGTCTGCTTTTAGCTGTATCCTGAAGGTCCTAGGTTTTTCTGCAGGGTGGGGAGAACTTTGTATATGTTACTAGGAGGACTTAAAAACAGTTACCCACGGTACTAGCTTCTGTGTAAGCACAGAGACATAGACTCTGTCTTCACAGTCTTCAGAACAAATTGTTTTGAGAGGGAGTGAACGGAATGGTCCCGAAAACCAGTTTCCTCCGCAGGTCACCTTGGTAGTGACGGAAGTGAGTTTTCTTTGTGTTCTGTATCCTGAATTTACACTACAAACTTGCCCGGTTTGAACCTGCCGTTCTGTGTGTGATGTCTATACTGGAGGGGAACAGAGTGGCTAGGTTTGGCCATGTCCGTGAATGCATGTGGCTTGGCGGGGGTGGGAGAGCTGACATATAAACCATGACAACGTGTTTCTTTACCTAACAACTTTTAGAGAAATGAGTGCATAGCCTGTCTGTCATGCAGGGAAGGCATGGTGGAAGGGTTGGCAGAGAAAAGCTGCTTGCATCACGGCAGAGTGGAAACGAGGTAGGAGAGGAGCCAGGGAGGGACACATGTACTGTGCTAGGTCACAATCTCAGTTTTCCACACTTCCCACCTGGACTCACCACATTTCACAATGGATTCTTCTGTGCGTTACTCCATTGATACAAACCCATGCTCCAGTCCCTTTCCAAAAATCCAGCCTGTGAATACTTGAGACTTTTGGGAACATTCTAGACCTGAGGTATAAAAATGGTTGTGGAGGCTGCAGTGTAGTACAGTGCTACAGAGCTGAGGGAGGGTGAGCCAGGGGCCTGTGGCAGAGCTCTGTCTCCTCCAGGAGGGAGAAACAGGTCTAGGTGGCACCATAGCTGATGGCCCCTACTCTGTGAGTTATGAGAGAGTGCGGTGTGGATCATGGTGGGTCCAGGATTTGGAATTGAGAGACCAAGCTGGAGGTGTCTCTGTCCCCTGAAGCCAGGTGAAAGGGGAGTTGCCTTCCCAGTGTCTCACCAGGTGTGTGATAGGTGCAGAGCATCACCCAGGCCAGATAAGGGCCTACTGTGGTGTGAGTGCTAAAGCCACTGCCACCAGTCTTTGGAGAAAGTGAAGCAGTGGAGAGGCTTGCAACAGGATTAAAGAGCACAACAGCATTCAGATTCTTCTCTCTGAAGCAATTTGATGTGTTTTAGAAATACTGGATCGTTTTTCCAGAAATGCTTCTTGTCCCCTATTTAGGCTCCTGATCTGTGGGGTTTGTGAGCCCCAGGTTGGTCTGTCCCTGGGGGATCCAGCACTGTGCATTGTTACTACAAGGAGATGTTATGAGAGTTCTGTAACAGTTCAGTGTGCTTGACACATAACGTGTTCAGTGCGTGTTAATTGGCGAGAATCCAGATCTCCTTCCTCTATGTATGTTTTTCCCTCAAAGAGAAACAATAAGGCAGCAGGAATAGGTAGGGTAGAGGGCAGGGATACCTAGGTGGGATTTGAGGAGAATTCTAACTCTGGGGGCATCAGGAAGAATGTGAGCATGGTGAAGAGCAGAGATCTGCTCTCTGGAAAGGGGGTTGCCTTTACACTGTGGGCCTTTGTGCTTTGTACTACTGAACCGATTCTCTCCTATGAACCAGGTAGTACCAGACACAACTGTCCCTCTATTAGGAGGTGTGTAGAGCCTGTGTGACTTTCCCAGTGCTGCCATATCATGCAGATCAGGCTGTGCACCCAGCTGCCCTGAAAGAGCAAGGGTGAAAAGGAGAGAGAGGAGGACAGAATGTTTGGCTCCTGATCCCACAGGAATCTGTGCTCTGTGCTTTTGACCATGCCTCAGCAACAGTGATTTTCCCACTTGGATTTTTCTCCATACAGAAAGGAAGCGAGTGGAGTGTACTGTAGCTTTGCTCTGGCTGGGAGGCTGTTAGTAGTGGATTTTTGATTAGGAGTAGCATAGGAGGTCCAGTGCCAAAACACCATGGACCCACAAATACTTGGGAAAAGTCAGTGTTGCAGTCTAGTGGGGCTGGAGTGGGCAGTGATAGGTGTTGGCCATGAGGCTGAGCTCAAACTTTTCCCCTCAGCTCTTGACCACTAGATGAGGTCTTGGTCTTATGAGCATTATGCGCCACGTCATTATAAATAGTTACCAACCAGTCAAGCTGTAGAGGAAAGAGAAAAGTCTCTCATGTCCCTAGGCAATCACACTGCTGACTGAGGTGCACTAAATTTAAATAGGGATGTTGAGTTGAGGAACTCTTTCCTACAAGAGTGAGGTGCACTCTGGTTCTCATCCAATGGTGTGGTGCATGCTTCACGTGCTGCTTGGATGTGTGGAGAAACAAAACCAAAACACCATCTGAGGAGTCCAGGAGCCACATGTGTGGCCAGAGTCAGGATCCTGAGCACAACCTCCTACCCCCTGTGACTGTGAATGATGGTTGTCCCAGGCCTGGAAACTCCTACCCAAACTCTTGTCAGGCCCTAACAGTCTCTTTGCCCTTCTCTAGCTGGAGTACCAGCTGTCACACAGTGTCACTTGGCCCTCATGGGTTTTGCATTGTTATTTCTTAAGTTATTTTCAAGTTCACTGGGCCTCTCAGAGGAATCTGCGGATTAGGGTTTGAAACAAGAGGACCTCCATTGAAGGTCCAATGAAATGTGAGCCGATTAAGCAGTCAAGAACCTTACATCTATGTAATCCCAGCACTCAGGGCATTATGGCAAGAGAATCATTTGCAATTTTGAGACCATTCTGGGCTACAAAGTGAGCTCAAGGCCAACCTGAACTACATAGCAAGATCCTGCCTCAAAAAGACAAAAAAACAAAAATCAAAAAATAAAAAAACCCCCCAAAACAGAAAACAAAACACAGAACCCCAAAAAACACAAAACAAAAATCTTATACATTTCCCAGAAAAGATTCCCTTAAATCAAGGGGAAAAGGAACTTGAGCTGCCGTGGCTGTGCTGCACAAGCTCTCTCGTCTTCTGACAGGAAGAAGCCTGCACTCCTCATGGGGAGGCCTGAGGTGAGCGCCGCTTAGTGCTGAGATCCTTCAGGCCTCTGTAGCCTGGGAACAGGTCTTAGTTTCTGCCCTCCAGGGTGGTCAGGTCGAGGTTCCCTGTATGTGAGTGAGCTTGTGTGCTTCACTTGGAGAATAGGCACACGGTGACCTGTTTGTCTGTGGCCTGGTCAGAGAGGCTGGAAAACAACTGAACCTGCTAGAGGTGGTTTTGAGAATCCTTGGATACTAGTTAATCACTGGTGGGCATCAAAATTCTCCACACAGTATGCATGGCAGTCCTATTCTAGTCTGACAAACCATCGAATATCACCAAAGTCCTACTGGTTTGATTTGTCAGCCCCCAGACCTCCACTTGCATTTCAGTGTGCTGCTTACAGCAGTGATCCATCATGGTCCAGTGCTGAAACCTGCATAAGCAGTGTGTCTGGTTCCATGGAACTTTCCTACCTGGACACATCCCTGCCCTGTGTATCACCAGGAAAAGGCGGAGGGCCAGAGGGCCTGTGGAACTCTTCTGCCCTGGCCCGACCCTGCACTCCCTGGTTGCAGTGAGAAGACAGGTCTTCTTGCACCAGAGGACTAAAAGCAGCCTTAGCTGCTTTATAAGAGGACAGCTGGGCTGTTCTAATATGCAGGGAGTGGTAGAGTGTGCTCTCTGCCTCTACTGCTCAGAGTGGTGAAACGCTCCTTTTTTTCAAAGCAACCTGTGGTTGGTGAGGCAGCCATGGGCCTGCTGACTGGGGATGCACTGTTCTCTGTGGCTGTGGCTGTGACTGTGTTCCTGCTCCTGGTGGACCTGATGCACCGGCGCCAACGCTGGGCTGCTCGCTACCCTCCAGGCCCTGTTCCAGTGCCTGGACTTGGTAACCTGCTGCAGGTGGACTTCGAGAACATGGTGTACTCCTTCTACAAGGTGAGGCAGCTGGTGGTGGAGAGCAGCAAAGGTCAGGTGACCCCCCTGTAGTAATAGACAGTGGTGTAGGAAGCCACATGCTACACAAGGACATTGTTTTATCCGAGGAGGGAAGTAGAGGACCTGTCTTAGGTAGGACTCTACCAGTGTAGAGAACACCGGACTTTCCATAGGGAGAGGTGTGGGAGGACAAATGACAGGAAGTTGTGCAGGATAGATTAGCGAGGGAAAGAGAGTCCTAAGCAGCACTGGAATTAGGAAATTGATATTGAAAGAAGTTCTCCCTCTAGCATCAAATCCTTTGGCTGCCATGGGGTCCTGGTGCCCTCTGCTTCTATCTGTGAACCTGAGTTTCCTCACCTGAGGAACAAGAAAGGATAAGAACCTGTGTCCACATTTCACTGACAGTTTCTGCACTCTGCTCAGGCCCTAGCTGGGTTGTCAGATCTAAGAAATGTGGCACCAGCGTGAAGACATTGGATGTTAAACAGCAGTCGGGCTAGAGTGCTGGTGTAGTGAGAATGAGGCCATGAGTGCCCTCATCACTACCATAAAGAAAAAGGAGGAGAAAACAGCAAATAGAAAAGAGAAGGCAGTAGACCGGTTCAACCGTGCTTGAACCGGGCCTCCATGCATGAGAGTGAGACTGGGACAAGATCATGGCAGGAGTCTCAGCTTCTCAGGCACCCTGTCCCTCCACCTGCAGCTGCGACATCGGTTTGGGGACGTGTTTAGCCTGCAGTTTGCCTGGACTCCAGTGGTCGTGGTCAACCGGCTGGCAGCTGTGCGGGAGGCTCTGGTGAACCGTGGTGAGGACACCTCAGATCGGCCCACAGTGCCCACCAATGCACTGCTGGGCTATGGACCGAAAGCCCAAGGTAAAGGTCAATAGGTCACAGATGACAACAGGGAAGAACCCTGGGGGCAGTGACCCACGGTGTACAGGGCTTACTGTGTATGTAATATGTTCAAGGGACAGTGGAAATCCCTTGTCCTCTGGCTATGAAGCCACAAAAGGAGCTGTTGCATGGTGGTGGAGAAAAACTTCATACTGGAGCAGCAACCAGTATTGAGGGGAGGATGCAGGGCACAGGTTAGTACTTTCTGGTCCTGAGTCGAGCTCTCCTTTTCAGGGGTTCTTGTAGCCCACTATGGACCCGCCTGGCGTGAGCAGCGGCGCTTCTGTGTGTCCACTCTGCGCAACTTTGGCCTGGGGAAGAAGTCCCTGGAGCAGTGGGTGACCGAGGAGGCCTCCTGCCTGTGTGCTGCTTTCGCCAACCATGCCGGTGGATAATGGGTTGAGGGACACAAGGAAGGGACTTTGTACAGAAGTGACAAAGAGAATTAACAACAGCATGACATGCATTTCTATTCCCAGGACAGCCCTTTTGCCCCAATGCCCTGCTGAACAAAGCAGTGTGCAACGTGATCGCCTCCCTCATCTATGCACACCGCTTTGAGTATGAGGACCCGATTGTCATCAGGCTGTTACAGTTCCTGGAGGACAGTGTGAAGGAGGACATCAGCTTGAAGCTTCAGGTAAAGGGTTGAAGGGAGTCTACAGGGACAGCTTCCTGCAAAGGGCTCCGAGAGGATAACTTCCTGCAGGAGGGATGGGAAGATTGCCTCAGGGAGGATCACTGCGGGGAAGAAAGGTCTGGTGGTGGCAAATCAGACAACAGTAATGGGAGAGGTGGCTGAGGGTCAGGGCTGCAGAGAAGATAAGAGCCTGTGTCCACGCTGGAAATGACACAGCTCATGAGATTCCCATGGTAGGAGGTTCCTGTGGCAGCTCAGCAGCAGGAGAGAGCTTTGATGCTGGCACAGTGGAGGGATGGGGTCAAAGGTGTGGAGAGTCAGGCCTTGGGTCACCATGGAGGAGGCTGGGTGTGAGATGGCACCTGTGAGTCTGGAGCACAGGAAACACCCAGGCTGCCTCCATATTGTCACAGGTAGTGAACTCAATGCCACTGCTCCTGCGCATCCCATGGGTGACTGAAAAAATCCTGCCTGCACAGAAGTCCTTTGTGGCCTTGAATAATGAGCTGTTGGCTGAGCACAACACAGGCTGGGACCCAGACCAGCCACCCCGAGATCTGACTGATGCTTTCCTGAACGAGGTGCAAAAGGTGAGAGTTGGCTGAGAGAGAAGGGATTAAGGTCTGTGAGCCAAGTGTTCTGGGAGGTGTGAGGCCAGGTGTGGCCTCAGCATCTCCCAGAGACCCAGCACCTGTGCTGAGGGGTGGTACATGGGGACTTTTGAGCCATCCCTCCCACTTTGCACTGAGGCCACCCTCTCTGCCTGTCTCAGGCCAAGGGGAACTCCGAGAGCACCTTCAATGATCAGAACCTTCGTCAAGTCCTATTTGACCTGTTTGGTGCAGGAATGGCAACCACATCAGTCACATTGTCCTGGGCTCTGCTCCTCATGATCCTTCACGTGGATGTGCAGTGTGAGCTGGGCTCGGAACGGATGGGATCTCAAGGGCGGAGAAGTGAGGACAGCTTATCTGGGAAACTCATGGTTCTAAGCTGAGGATTGGCCTAGCCTTATGAAATATGATGTTCAGCTCTGCTGGACACAACACTTAGTGCAGGATCAAGTTCTCCTGGGAATGACCTGCCGTGAGGATACTTATCTGTGCAGGCCGTGTGCAAGAGGAGATCGATGAAGTGATAGGGCAGGGGCGGCGCCCAGAGATGGCGGACCAGGCCCGCATGCCCTTCACCAACGCCGTGATTCACGAGGTGCAGCGCTTTGCAGACATCGTCCCAATGGGTGTTCCCCACATGACTTCTCGTGACACTGAAGTTCAGGGCTTCCTCATCCCCAAGGTAGGCCTGGGACCCTCCTTCCCCAGCATGTCCACAACCATGTGTGACCAGGAAGTGTTCTGCCACCTGGCCCCGATACCACTGGTGCTGCCAGGCTCAGCCTGTGTGTGTGGTGCTGCCCCAGTGCTGCCCTGTGCTTGCTGATCCCCCACTGTAGTTGGAGAATGAATTAATCCAAGTGATGAGTTGTTGGAGGATCCTGTGCACATGGGGAAAAGTGTGACTATGGGCACCCTTGGGATCCCTGTCCTGCGTTCTTGCCATGTGACTGTGGATGATCTTGTGAAGCTTCTGGGTCTAAAGGGTAATGGAGAGGCGCCTTGTGATTCTGTACCTCACCAGCCTATGAGCCTCATAGAGTGTGTTTGTGGATATTGTCAGGTTCCTGTGTCCTGTATCTCAGGTCACATTCATGCCATGTATCTCCTGCCAGGGGACAACGCTCATCACCAACCTGTCATCTGTGCTGAAGGATGAGACTGTCTGGGAGAAGCCCTTGCACTTCCACCCTGGACATTTCCTGGACGCTGAGGGCCACTTTGTGAAACCTGAGGCCTTCATGCCATTCTCAGCAGGTGATTGTAGTGGACCAGGCTCCCTGTCCCCTTCCAGGGTGCCTTGGTGGGGAGAATATCAGGCTTCATTCTAACTGTGCCCTGTCACCTCCCACAGGACCCCGCACATGCCTCGGGGAGCCCCTGGCCCGCATGGAGCTCTTCCTCTTCTTCACCTCCCTGCTGCAGCACTTCAGTTTCTCTGTGCCTGAAGGGCAGCCCCGGCCCAGTGACCGTGGTATAGTTTCCATCATTCGGATTCCACCTCCATACGAGCTCTGTGCTGTCACCCGCTAGAAGAGGTATCGTGCCCCCACTGCCTCTCAATTGGAGACTCGGTGTCCAATAAACCAGCCTTACAACTCTCTCTTGGTGTTTGCGTCCAACACTCCTACTTCTAACCCCATTTGTGATGTTTTCATCCATGTGTGTAAAGCCAGCCCTGATTCCCTGCTTTATCCATCCTGACCTGATCAGTGCTGTCAGCAAGCTTAGTGTGTATACTGATGGTGAGCAGATGACAGCTCACCCCATGTCACCCATGGAAAGCCAAAACGAGCTGCTTTATCAGTGGTAAAACCTAGGCAGGAGTCTGAGTTCCATGGGTGTCAGGTAGGGGCTAAACGTGAAGTGATTGCTATCAGGAATAAATACTTTGCCTTGCAGGGAGCTGGATGCTGTTGGTGATCACCAGGATCCCCCTCAGTTTCAGTGAATAGCTAGAAATACAATAGAAAGAGAAATGTTCTTGTACTCATTATTATGGGTTTATTACAGTGACACAATGCACATGCAAATTAACAGCACTGATAGGTACAGGGTTGGGGTTCAGGAAGACAGACACAAGGTTCTGCTGCACTGTCTGATCTCCCAGCCACAGTTCTCCCAGCCCCAGGTGTGACATAATAGGCGCTCCTTACCAGGGCTGACACAGTCCAACCTCAGTGTCCAGGGATTTTCTTGAAGTGCATTACATTGGCACAGTGCACAGTGCATTGGCACAGTGCACCGACATGGCTGACCTCAAAGACTCAGTTTCCATCCACTCTGGGTCATATCGAGGCAGTCCGGGGCCCACTTAGGCCATGCTGCTAGCATAAATGGTGAGGTTTTGCCTTTAGGGAAGGTTTCTCTGCAGCCCACAAGGAGACAAGGGTTTGCTTTGGCATATGCAGGGTCCAATGCATGGGCCTGCCATCGAAACTAAGGCACAGTCCTGCCCCAGGCTATACCGCAAAATGATTGCAATCATATGAGTATCCTTATGATTTCATTTCACCGTGGAATGACACCTATGAAACCTTTAATGTCCTTCACTACTTTTTTCTTTTTCACTCATGCTGAGGATCAAACTGAAAGCCTTGCATGCAGTCAGCAGATACTCTGCCAGTGAGCTACACTTCCAGCCTCATCTTACTCATTTTCCAGTGTTCTTTTCAGTGCCATCAAATGTATTAATAATGTACAAAGAGCACATTGACCATCCGCAGCTGTCTTCACCACTGGAAGCTGAAGCCCGCAGCCCCTCACACAGCAGCACCTGTTCCCTCCTCCCCACCCCTTGGCAACCACCATCCCACTTTCTGATTCTGTGAAAATGATAACTATAGGGAAGTCATCAAAGTGGAATCCTATACTGTGTCTGTTTTGACTGACTATTCCACTTGAGGGAATGTCTTCAGCTTTCCTTCCTGTTTCAGCACATAGCGGTACTTCCACACTTTTTAAGGCAGAGTCACTTTCCATTGGGTGAATATGCAGTAATTTTCTCATTCCCACGTTTCCTTTTCCTGGGTTCATTTAAAAGTGACAATGCATCCTCTGAAAATCATATGTGAAAATTTCAGAAATATACAACTTGTGAATTTTCAATTGTGAGCCACAGGGACCAGCCCAATTAATCTCATTAATCTCATTAATCTCATTAATCCTCCTCCGTGATGTCCCTGTCCAGCATCTTCCTGCCGTGTGGGCCGTGGACCTGTCAGCTGCTTGGTTACCTGAGCAGCTGTTGCCCTGTCACAGTGCTGGGCTGAAGTTAGAAAGTCAGGTGCAGCCTAAGGCCATGGCACAGTGCCTTCCCCTCACCTGACTTCCTCTCACCAGGGGGCGCTGATCAGCACACAGCAGGCACCAAGGAGAAGTGTGTGCAGCACAGTGAGAGACAGTATTTGGGAGACTACATTCTTATACACTCGTTATGGCATATTGTTATAATTGTTCTCCCTGGGCCTGATTTATACATCACCCTTCTTCCCTGGTGCCTGTGTAGGAGACCCTCTAGTGCAGTTTACAAATTGGTTGTATCTGCAGAGATAGGAACCAGCTAGGTGGGGTCTTGGGATGTGCTCCCACCTCCGAGGGGGTCCTGCTGCCCCAGTTCCAGCCCTCTGATGATGCACACTCGTGGTGCCTCCATTTCTCTGCCACAGTGAAAGATGCTGCAGTGGTCCTGGTGTGCACTGACTCTCGGAGAACGCACTGCACTTCTCATGGGTGTGAACTGAGAAGGGCGACTTCTGAGTCACATGATAATTCTCTTTAGTTTCGTGAGAAGCCCCCTACTGTGTCCCACATGGTGCCTTTGCCATCTGACGGTCTCATCGAGAGCCACAACTGCCATGTCTGCGTACCCTTGTTTTCCGTGGTTCTTTGATCAAAGCCATCAGGATGGGTGTGAGTTAGCATCTCAGTGTGGTTTTCATCTCCATGTTCTAACAATGAGCATCTTACAGTACTGAGCATCGTTTCATGTGCTCATGGATCCTACCATATAGCTTCCTTGGAGAAATGTCAATATACACTTTCCCCATTTTAAAATTGAATTATGTCATTTTTGTTGTTCTGTAATATTCTGCTATTAATGTAATATCACATTTGTGACTAATACTTGTTTTTCTCCATTCTATGGGCTGTTGTTTCCCTTTGTTGATGATGACTTTTGATGGACAACACTTGTATTTTTCATGAAGTCTAATCTATTTTTTCTGTCTTGCCTATGCCACTGGTATTCTATCCAAAGTATGATTGCCAAACCAACTTGGTGAAGCTGTTGCCCTCTTTATAGTTTGCTCTCATGAATCTAGGTCTTTAATCTATTTAAGGTCAATCTGTGTGTGTGGTGCCAGCTGAGTGCTACACTTTATTCTTGTACCCAAGGAAACATGGGTTTCCCAGCACCATTTCTGTAGATACTATTCTACCGTGGCATGGTGTTGGCAGCCTGGTTGAAAATCACTGGGCCATTCTTAGTCAAATGATTAATGTCAGGAGTGCCTTTGGAGAACACGATTTCCTTCTCGCCAAAACATGGACTTTTACAGACATAGGTGGTGTAACCTGCTCCGCTTGGAAGCTCCAGGGAAGAGCCTGTTTCTCCTAGGCTCCCAACCAGGACAGCTTCTTACTAACTTCAGTGTTTTAGGGGATTGTAACAGGATAATATGAGGTCACCCTACCAGGCAGTAAGAATTTTTAAGATCCATTATAGTCTTAAAGGGCTCCCAATATGTGCCTGTCATGGACTGAAAGGTTGAAACGTGGAATGTCATTGTCCAGCGTGTTTTTCCTAAGCCTTTCTCTGAACTGTGTACATCTGACTTCACTACCGCGTCACCCTGTTGTGATTACTCAGCTTTGTACCCATGGCTCCAAAAGTGGTTTGACATGACTTTTGGACTTCTTTGTAGAAAAGTGATACCACTCAGTAAAATCCATTGTAACAGCTTTGAACTTTGATCTTTTATTAAGCTATCAGTATGAGAAGAGATACTATCTGGGGATGCTGGATGGTGGCAGGGTCCACTGGCTGAGGGGTAATCATCTTCCTTCTATTGTGGGCATTGAATCCAGGGCTTATATGTGCTAATTCTCATGAAACAATGTTAAATGCTTTTTCTGCAGCAGTTGAGATGATCATA
>PVJX010030387.1:0-22080 GCA_004027295.1 Dolichotis patagonum
GTATCCTGCTCTGAAGTTCTGTACCAATTTCACTGCATTGTCTCGATTGGCTTTGTTCTGTCTTGTTGAATGTTGTATTTTGCTACCCTCAAAATAAATAAAAAAAGAGGAGGAGGAGGGGAAGGTGCAGACAGCATGAGGGAGACCATGGGAGAAGAAAGATGGTGGCCAGCTAGGAGAAAGATCTAAGGATGAAAATAACGCTAACAGCTCGATCTTGGACTTGCAGCCTTGTGAGCTTTGAGACAGTGGAGTTCAGTCTGTTGAACCAGTCAATGGGCATATTTGTAGCTACCAGTGAACTAATACAGCACCTGCAACCAGGGAGAGGCTCCCTCCACCTCCTCCTGTGACTGTATCACCAAGCAGACTGCATCATGGGACTTTCCATGGCAAAGACAAAATGGTCCTTTCTACTGCTTCATTGTTAAAGGTGTAACTTGTAACCAAATGTACTGTGGCATATCAGTGCCTGGAACTATGTAGCATCATAGTGTGCACCTATGATTTTTGTTGAATGACTAAAGTAAACAAGGAAGGTATAAGTGAAGGATGGAATTGTACTATGTTAACCTGGGAAACTGAGGCACCAGAAGAACAATGGGAGAATTAGAGTCAATTTTCAAACTACATACCATAGGCCACATTTCTTCTGCATGAGCCAGAAAACTCGTATTGAGTGGCTCAGCTGATTCACAAATGTGACTATAATGATTATAGCAAAGTCACTGAATTGTCAGACCTCTGAAGATGTAAAAGTTCCTCTCAATGTTCACAATTGGAAAGTTCTGATTAGAAGCACAGTGCTGTTAGGTGAGAACCAGAATGTTGCAACCTCCTGGAGATCACGGAGGTAACTCCTTCATCCCAGAGCCGAGAAGAGACTTAACGATGAGGACCCAGGCCACACTGTCCTGTAACAGTGGACCAAAGGCAGGGGACAAAAAGAGACCCAAGTTTTCTAAGGAATACAAAGCTTAACTGGGAGAAGAATTGTTCCTTTTAGTTGAATTTTTCCTAAAGGGAGAGGACAATACTTTTTCTTCCTGCTAGAGAGGAACCAGTTTTCCATACCAATGCAGACTTTCTCTTCTCAAAGTCAAAGGCAAGAAGGATGGTAGCATTGTTCAGTCACTGTGAGAACCATCTAGCTAATGGGCTGGGCCTTTATTCAGATGTTAGCCAATTAAGTGACTTCCAGGGGAGCAAATCAATCCTATAGTAGAGATATTTCCTAGTGAGCATATGGGCAAAAAAGCACAAAGATGTCAGAAAAAGAATATGCTTTCCAAAAAACTTTAGCTCTGAAACCATACTTGAATTTTAGTTAATGTCTATTTTACATTCTTTTTACATTTGGGAACCCTTGGACATTATGGAATAAAAGGTGAAAGACAAGATAATGAGACACGTAAGTTGTGAAAAGGGAAATAATGAGAAGCTGACAAAAATAAAAAAGTACTAGATAATGTGAAGAAAGAATGTTTTTAAACTTATCATGGGCAACAACTTTTAAGATACTTTGGAAATAGTAAAGAGCAGAGATGACATCAGCAACATGGTAGAATGTAGGGTCCCCATTTGCATCTGCCCCACAAACTCAGAGTTCTGCATGCATCCAGAAGCAGAATTGTCTTCCAGGGCACTTTGAGGTTCAGGCCATGGAGGACTGGTGGAGCACAGAGCCAAGGAGGGTCATTTGAGAGTAGAAAGCCAAGCCCAGGTGGAAGATAGAAACTCAGCTATAGCTCCATGAGCCTAAATATACTTCTGAATCATTTGTCCCATGCCCAGGAGGTGTCAGATGCACTAACACCTCAGCAGACAGTCTGATATCAGTCTCTGCAAGAACTGCACCCCCCAGCTCTGCTCAGCTGGGCTCAGCTCTGCTGTAGTACCTATAGGTGTTACTTACACAAGGGCCAAGAGAGACACTCACCAACATATGCAAACAAGACAGAGCCCAGCCCCTCTCTGCCAGAGTCCATGAATAATTTTTCCTCTGCTGAGTACTGGCAGAGACTCCCTTGTCTCAGCCACTGGAACTGGTTGCACAGCCTTCTTCTCATGGAAGATCCTGAAGACTAATGCCAGAGAGGTCTGCTGGAACTGATAGGGGGTGCAGTATCACCTTGATTGGTTCCACCGGGGATTGGTGGAGCATGCTTCTGGGTGTATCTTGGTGGGTCATGGGGGTGTAACCTTGAGGACTATGTATATCTGCTGTCTGGCCACTTTCCATCTGGCGTTATTCTCTTGCTGTGCTTCCCAGTTTCTATGAACTGAGCATTTTGTTCTGCCACACCCTTCCACCATGATGTTCTTACCTTGAAATAGCCAGTCATAGACTAAATCCCTTAAAACTCTGAGCCACATAAACCTCTTCTTTAAATTGTGGGTGTTCGGTATTGTGTCTAGCAATGAGAAAGCTGACTGGTTTAACACATTTGTGCCACTATATCAGGATTACCAGTCACAGGAAATTTGAAATGGTCCCAAAGATTGACTCTAGTCCCTGTTGTTTAGCCTGGGAGCTTTCTTGGTAATGCAAGACACTGAGGAGAGACACAGCCCTCTGTGCCAGCAGGGGACTTTAGGCCTCTGTCCTGTAGCAAATGTGTTGGGGTTCTTACTTGGCAACAGCTCCTCTCAGCTGTAGTCCTGGAGCTGCCCTGCTCATGCAGGGAGCTTCTGGGAAATGCATCTGGACAGTTTGTTGGTTCCTGGTCCACAGCAGAGGTCCAAAGTTTTGACTCTAGCTGTGCCCTGGGAGAAAGTTTGCCCTGTGGGGAATGACTGACAGTCTTCCCTGTGGCTACACCAGGTCAGGCTCTCCTACTTGAGTCACACAGAAGATTATGCATCAGCCCTGGGACTTGGTCTCATTCTCTCCACCTTGTTCTGAGAAAAGCTCTGTCTAACAAGACAGAAGTGTACCCTTAGGAATTCCCATGCAAGACCAGCCTCTTCCTCAGTGAGCTCTCACATGGACCAGTATCTTGGTCCTGGGCTCTCCTATCAGCAGGCTAAGAGTAGTTCTGCCCACTTTGGGACATGGAAGTTGGGACATCAAGCAAGATCCCTATAGGCTAGCACTGTGACCGCTGTCCCATTGTGGATGTTGAAATGTCACTGCAAAATAGCCCTAGTTCTTCTTAATTATCATCTGAGACTAGACTTAATTATAATCTGAGACTTAATTATAATCTGAGACCCAAGAATGCAATGAGAGACAAGCCTATCTGTGACCCAGTGATAGGCATGAAGTTCTGGGTCTCGGATGAGGAGTGGAAACAATTCTATCTCAGTTCTAGCTCCTCTCAACCATGGGCGGGCCAGTGCAGCCAGCCTGAGGACCACCATGATGATCCTATAGAAACATCCCTAGGGGACTAGGGAAGCCATCAGTGCAGATTTTAAAAGGCTTGCACAGGGATAGAAACCAAAACAAGTGGAAAAGACCACAGAGACCAGAAATGGACATAAATGATGATCTATTGATTTTTGATGAATATTCCAAGAGCACACAATGCAGACAAGACAGTTTCTTTAATGAATAGTACAGGGAAAATACAATATCCCCAAGCAGAAGAATGAAAATGGATACTTCTCAGACATCACATACAAATATTAACTCAAAATGGATTGAATATTTAACATAAGACCTTAAAACCACTCAAAGGAAACACAGGAAATTGTCCAAGGCATTTGTTTAGGCAAAGATTTTTAGGATATGAGCCCTACAGCATGGAAAACAAAAGTAAAATTAAGTAGATCCAACTAAAAAGACTCTTATAGCAAAGGAAACAATTAATAGAGTGAAGAGGAAACCTAGGGATTGTGAGAAAATATTTATGAACCTTACAGTTGATAAGAGGTAAACAAGAAACTCAATACAATAATAAGAAAATAAGTAAGCTAATCAAAAATGGTGAAAAGCCAATGAAGACACTCTCAAAAGAAAAGGCAAATGCCCAACAGGTATACTGAAAAATCTTCTTCATCACAAATCATCAGAGAATGCAAATTTAAACTAAATTAAATTTGCCTGCCTTACATCTGTTAACAGGGATATTTTCATATAGGCAAAAGGAAAATGTTGCTATTGTGTGGAAAAAGGGAATCCTTGTGAATTGTAGGTGGAAAATGAACTGATGCATTTATTATGGAGACCAGTGTAATACCTAAGGACCAGAGGCTCCTTAGGTAACTAAAAGTAAACTTAACATAAGATCCAGTGATCCTTAAATTGAATTGAGATCAATACGCCAAAGAGATACGTGTGCCCCCTTGCTCCTGGTAGCACTATTCACAGTGGGTAGCTGAGATCAGGAAGCCACTGTGGTGCTCATGTGGTCTCTATGCAAGTGCAGTATTCTTCTGCCTTAAAAGAGTTGTTTTCGGCAGCACGGATGGACCTGGAAGATACTATGCTCAGTGAAATAAACCAGGCATGGAAAGACAAAGAGTGTATCATCTCATTTATATATAGAATCTAAAAACTTGTTGAACTCACCAAAGCAGAGAGGAGAACAATGGTGACCAGAGTTTAGGGGGAGAGGTTTGCTGGTGAGAAGCCGATGCTGATGAGCCCAAAGTTTCAGTTAAATAGAAGAAACAAGCTTCATCAGTCTATTGCACAGAATGGTGATTATAACAAATGCATTATATAGGTCAAAATTGCTAAAAAAAAATTTAGATTTTAGATGTTTTTACCACAAGAAAGGTGTGTAATGTAATGGACTGTTATAATCACTCCCCATTGTGAATGATTTAATAACTCCACATTGTGAACATGCATCAAATATTGTTTTAGCTACTTTTTGCATTGCTGAGGTAAAATAATTGACACCCGGAGTTAAAGGAGTAGTGCATGGTAGGCAGAAGGTAGCAAAGCAAGCAAGGGACCTACCTGTACAGTGCCCTTTTTATATTCTATGTAGGCTGCCAGGGATTAGGGTGGTGCCAAGCCAATCAGCAGACTTATTGAATAATAACCCACCCTTAAGTCTGCACCCTTCATCCTAGCATTGCACCATGAATCAATTGCACTCTCCAGATCGAGTCACTTTTGAAAAATCCCCACTTATGCCCATTGAAGGCTTTTGGAGCACATTTAAACACAAACCATAACAAATATACACAATTGTTATTGGTCAATTAAAATAAATCTTAAAAATCATAAAAAAATAAAACTAAAGTCCATTAGTAGTGGAATTAAGATCAAATCTATAACTAGAAAAGTTTGAACTATTTTTCTTATGTATAGAAACAGGATCAAGATACTTCAATGATAAAAACCTGTAATTACTAACAAGTGGATGGTTGGTGTTCCTATGGTAATTAGAACAAATGGAAGGTAATCGGTATTCAAAGCATAAGTAAAATGGTCTCTGAAAGCACTTTAATCTGCATATGAAAAGTTTGCCTGATAACTAGAAGATGTTATTTATCAGACCGATAAATAGATATAACCAGACAAAAGTATAAGTTCTCAAAGAAAAAGCATCTCTACAAACAGAAAGAAGCCTGCTAACCAAAAAGTAAGAAAGCTTAAGCTATCTTTACATTGTCCTTTATGACACGAAATACCAAATATAAGTGGAGCCTCATTTATGGAGATTTGCATTTTGGATTCAAGATTCCGATACCCATCTATATTTTTATTGTTGTGGAGGAAAGAGATTTCCCTGAAGTGTCAGGTGTTTAACAGTCCTATCCATGTCGCATCCCAAAAGGAAAGCACGAAACAAAATGAACACCAAGAAAGCTGCAGAGAACTGACAGCCAAATCGCATCAGAGGAACAAAAAACAAGGAATCCAACTCCTGTGATTCTTGAAGCACTTAAAGTGAATATAAATGTGGATAATTATCACATGCATAGTCGTAAAGCAGAACACAGATATCAACAATACTTTTTAAAAAATGTGATGCAATCCCAAATGCTTAGTCCAGAAAAGTGCAGTGAAAAGCACAGAGATGAAATTGATATTAAAATAAATTCAAAGAGAAGTTAATAAGTGAAAAAATGAAAAGCTTCAGTGTGTGTGTGCATGCGAGACAGAGAGACAGACAGACAGACATTAACTACCCAAGTCCATATTAAAGACATGCTAGTCAAAAGTCTATACAAACAAAATGACAAATTATTGAAATTTATAAAACAGATATTGATAAATATATTAGAGGAAGATTAGAGAAAGTATGAAAGCTTTTAACAATGTTTAATGAGCTGTTAAATGGGTAAGAAACATATAGAAACAGACAATTTGGAGACTACAGTTAAGGGAAATTCAAAAAGATAAACACAAATAATACACTGGGAGGCTGAATACACTTAGAAAGTAGACAAATGGTACATAGTGACAGTGGCTGAGTCTTTTTTTTGTAGCAATCATCAATAAAGTATCCTTGATTGTTCTCATCTGGGTAGTCTTTATTTCCAAGACAATTTATAACTCATTTTTTTTAGAATACATTGTTTCTAAAACATCTATTGCATGTTATACCTCAAAGGTACTTTCAGTAAATTCAAAAGGATACAAAATTCTTTCAAAAATACCCTTTGACTACCAGGCAATAAAATTATATATAAAATGGATTATTAAAAGGCAAAGAAAAGCATCACAGAGGAATTCTAAAAAACAACAACAAAAAAAACCCCCTACAAAATGCTTCTTGTATGGAAAACGACTTCTTAACACTAAAATATTTGGAAAATAAGACCAGTAACCCTTAGAAAAATGTGTGTGTTCAGAAAAAATTCAGTGTTTTAGTTACTAATAAGAATTTAAAAATAAATAAATTGTGAGGGGTCACAGGAAAATGAATGGGCCCCTTACAGGAAATGGCAGGGGCCTTCCAATGGCCCTGGACACCTCTGCACCCTGGGCCTCACCTCACCTGCCACACCTCTCAGTCCCTTCTGCTCTCTGGTAATTTATGGAGAGTTCGGAAAGGTAGAGAATTCCTAGGTTCATTAGTAAATTGCTCTTTATCTAATTTCCTTTCCCAAGATGAGAATGTTTGGCCCTGCCATGAGCAGGAAATTATCTGAATGCATATCAAAACCTATGTTTCCCTCCTTTCCTTTGCTGAGTTCTCAACAGCAGTTACTCTCATTAGCCTCCCTTCTTTATTGTGTTTCAATGAAACAGACAAGTAAGTCTTGATGATGATAAATGACTAATAAATTTTAATTGGCACTTTAGCTCATAAAATATAAGCAGTCATTAAATTCATCCAGAAAATTGTTAGAATGGATGTGCTAAAAATTGCAGAATGTGCCAAAATAGCAGCTTCAAGATCTGTTTTCCTTCCAGTCTCAAGATTAATCTTATATCCAAGATTCCTTGTTGGTTCTTTTTGACCTAGGTGATCTAGATGAATGTTAGCTAATTAAAAAACTAGAGTGTTTTTCTTTGATTCAATCAATCCCATGTCTATAAACTTTATACAAATAAATAATAATGTTCACAATGATTAAATTATAAGCATGCTTATTGAAGAATTACTGATGGCCTAAAATTGGAGGAAAAAAACACAAGAAGCCAGCACTCTAGAAATTTTTCTGTATATGGATCAAGAATCTGATTGGTCAATGAGTTTTATGAAGCATTCCAAGGTGTCAGGAGAGAGCACAGTTGTAATGGTGTGGAATATGTATTTGGTCCTTGTTCTGCTTCCTGGCATGCAACTTCTAAAATCCTTTCAGTTGTCAATGTTCTGTGCCTTTTTGTATATTGATGAAGTGATTGATGGTTGGCAGCCTAAATTCAGAATTGAACTGATCATCAGAAAGAGGAGGGTTTGCACCATTAGTCATCCTGACCTCTAAGGATCAGAGAGCAGCTGAAGGTTAGATTGATTATCAATGCCCAGTGGTTTAATCAATTGCGCTTGTGTAACAAAGTCTCCATAAAAATCCAAAAATGACAGGTTTTGGGGAACTTCTTGCATCACTGGGCTTGGCCCAGGGTAACCTGGAATCCCTGATCCCTTTCTACCCTAACTTGCCCTATGTATGTCTTCTTCTAACTGCCTATTTGTATCCTTCAAAATATCCCTCACAACAAATCTGTAATCCTGGGAATTTGGGAGACTGGGGCACAAAGATGGCAAGTTCAAGGTCAGCCTGGGCAACTCAGTGAGACCTAGTCTCAAAATAAGAAATAAAATGGGCTGAGGGTATCATACAGGAGTACAGTAGTTATTTAGCATGCATAAGGTACTGCATTCCATCCCCAGTACTTCGTGAGTAAAATTCCCTTATAATAAACCAGTACACACGTGCTTCCCTGAGTTCTTGGGCCATTTCGGTAAATAAACCATCCACAGAAAGGGATTGTGCGAAGTAGATCATTAGTCAGAAGCACAGGTAAAGTGGAACTTGGAATCAGCAACTGAAATGGCAGGTGGCATCTAAGGGACTGAGATCTCAATTTGGGGGACCTGTTTCTCTCTCCAGAGGGAGATGTCAGAGCTGAACTGGACTGCAGTAGACCCAGCTGGTGTCCACAGGTTGCTGGTGGGGAATGATCCATATGTCTGTTAAGGTAACTAAAAGCTTTTGGGTTGATTGTTGTGGTGTGAGATTAGAGGGAATGGTTTGGTTTCCCTGGGAGAGATTTTCCTGAGGCAGGGGACCATTACACAAACTTTGTGGTCTAAATTTCTTAGTTCTTGATGGAAGATGAGCTATGGCTAGAGACTGTTGCTTACTCCTCTGTCTTTCTCTTTTTCCTTAATGAAGGAAACTTGATTTTATGTTCCTGGCCAATAGACTCCAGATGAAAAATTTCCCTGCTTCGTATTTAATTGGAGATGGGAAATGAGACTAGGGAAAAAATAATAGGCAGGAGTTCTGGAAATGTCAGAGGAGGAGGGCACAGCGTTGGCATGAGCCCTTCTTTCCTTTCTTCCCTCTTTCTTTCTGCTGACTAGAATTTGTGAATGATGGCAGGAATTCTAGCAGCCACCTTGAGCCAAGAGCCATCTACACCATAGCTGACCTTGAGGATGACAGTCCTGTAACAGAATGGAAATATAAAAGAGCCTGCATCCCAGTGATAAGAAAACACAATAAGATCCCTGGATTACCTAGCTCTGGACTTCTTTACACAAGATAAAAATACATTTGTATGAATTTAAGCCTTCATTATCTTGATTTTATGTATATACAGTTTAATCTACCTCCAAAAGATTCACCAACTAAATGAATAAAGGGAAAAATGGAAATATAAATGTATTTTTTAAAGAACTGGCTTATAAGTAGGAAGTTGTTTTCAAGATGTGAGTCATGATGGGAAATGTTATTTAATGAAGAATGTTACAATTTTAAAGAAATGTTAAAATTGCTTTCTATGATGATGCCTGTGTGCACTTACTTTTCTCCTTCTGAGGAGCCAGGTCTAATGCTCCTGAAAAGAGTTCTCTAGATAACCTGCTGCTGATGGCACACATAAAGGAGGAAGGACCTTCATCATGAGGACAAACAACCGGGTGTATTAAATAGGAAGATTAACAGGAAAATGATATGTGAATATATTAATTTCTGATATTAAGTGCATTGGGACATCACTGGAAAAATTGACTACCTAACTCCTCTGCAAAGGAGTTGGATTTGATAGCTTATTTACTGTCTTAACAGGAAAGGGAAAACCTGGGGGAGAGGAAATGATTTTTAGGGAAGATCAGTGGGCTCTTGGAAGACTAACTGGGAGGATGGTTTATGACAGGTGCCTGGGTACCGTGGTGGCTTCCAGGGGCCTCTCATGATCAGAGTCAGTCTTCTCCAGTTAATGAAACTCTCAGGTGGAGGATTTATGCCAGTTGAGTTCTTTTTAGAGGATCTGTTGTTAGGCAGATAAGAGCAGTTCAAAGAAAGCTTCTCTAGCATTTTCTGATTTTTTTAAAGTACAGTCAGCTTAAAATAATCGACAGAGCACAGCTGGGTACTTTGGAGTGGTACATCCTAAACTCCTTCAAGAATATATTCTAGGAGAAAGTGCAGCCACCTGCAAAGCAACACTTGAGAGGCAGTGACACACCTGGGCAAAGGCCAGGGTCCTGAACAAAGAGTAAAATAAATGTGGAGGTTCGCAAGGAAATTCAGACCTTAGGGAGAAATTCCACTCTTCTGCAAGTTCAATTACAATCAGTGAAGCAACCACAGCAGCATTGCCAGCCAGCAATTCCTGAACACCAATGCTCCTCCCATTCTGCTACGTATTTCAGTCCTTACCACAGCCTTGGGAGAGATCCCTGCTGTGGGGAGTGGGAGGTCCGTGCTCAGAGAGACTGCTGCTCCACCAATGTCACCGGATGATGCGAAGTGGGATCTCTGCACTGCAAGTGAGTATGAACAACCTAAACTGCTGCGAAGCTCAGTTCCTCCAAGGAGGCCAGTGTGTAAACAGTTCTGTGTATTGCAGTGGGTTTGCACAGTGGCTTATAGAGGAACTGGATAGCATCTTCAATTACAAGGCTGATTAAAATAGAAAACTAAGAACGGTTCTATGCCTGAACTATTTCGACATTTGGAAACTTTCATTTGTTTTTCTGTAAACACCAAGGCTTCTTACAAATGACTTACAAATGAGAGAAGCTTGTCCTCAGTGACATTGGCCTCCCCATCCCTCTGCCTTAGGGAATGTAGTGGGGTTGGGAATTCAAACTCAGGCAGGCTTCCTTCCAATCCTGAGCTTTTACTCACTAGAGGGCTCCTCCCCAAGGGACCAGTGATCCATGGGCTGAGGGGAAATGGAAACGTGATACGACTGAGGAAAAGTGGGAACTTGGAGATGACACATTTAATAAATGAGCAGTGTTCTCCACCCTTTACTTTCTGTTCTCCCCATGACAATCTGTTTTTCTAAGGGCTCTCAGAAACTTCTTCACACTGGGAGGTAATGACAAACAAAAGTGTAGCATGAGGTGCACATGATGAGATGTTCAGAGTGTTTTCAGAGCTGTAGGTCTCCGGGGACTGACATTTCAGCAACTGGGAACAGGTTTGGGGAACTTTGGAGCTGAGGCAGGGGCCTCCTGGTGTCCTTTTCTACACAGGTAGACACCCACTGGGAGGTCAGTCTTGGCCACTGGCCAGGCTGGTCATCCAGCTACCTGCTCAGCTGCAGATACTATTAGTTGAAACATAGCATTTCCAAATATTCTTCACAGGGTATTATCTAGTCCTTTCATCCTCCTGCCCTTAGTTACTCTTATGTCCTAGATTGCTCACTGCTACTTATTTATTAAATATATTGGCACCAGGTTCTCAAATCTTCAACAACTAACCAGGTTCTATTATCCTGAAGTGGTTCAGTGCACCAATGGATTACCTACCCCTCACTTGGTTCCCCGGGTAGATGCATCTTGGAATGATTGAAAGCTCAGGACTTGAAGGGAGACTGCCTGAGTTTGAATCTCTGATCTCACATCCATTGTATGACACAGGGTATGGTCTTAATTCCCTTGACCATGAAAAGAGGATTATGGGTGTTCTAGGGTGTGGATCAATGTGAAGTTTAAATGAGATGTTCTACATATAGCATTTAGTGTGCAGCCTGGTCCACACTAAGCACTTTGTGACTTCCATTACTGTAAACCCTATTTGCCAGGACCTTTCCTGTCACTTACTTTAGCTACTAGACACCCTGAGTCACACCATCTCTGCAGTGTTCACGTGAGTGTATCTCTCCCCGTACATGTCCTTCCTCTCTTCCTGTGTGCAGGTGCGCTCAGGAAACACCGTTGTGACCTTGTAGAGACCTCTCATTCTATAACCTTCTACCACTTTCCTTTCATGCATAAATCAGCATCTGTGTAATGCAACTCTTTTACCCTCCAGTGACAACACAGAAAACTTCCTGGTCTTTCTTTGTCTGGATAAACATGGCCACAGATTGTTTCTAACTTCGTACACCTCAGGTAGCTTTACAACCACCGCCATAGGAGGGGATGATAAAGTTGGCAGCAGAGAGGAGGTGCCCAGTGGAAGCATATGAAGCTACTGCAATCATCACCCTCAGCTCCTGCTGTTACCGTATGTCTTCCTGGACTCCTGTTCCCTGCAAGGGTTGCTGCACTCAATCTGGATCCACGCAGCCTTCTGATGTGCCTTTTTTCTTCTGATCTGTTATGGATTAAATGATCACTGTCCTGCTTCCAAATTCATGTGTTGCAACCCTGACTCTCAATGTGACTATATTTCAAGATAAAATCTTTACGGAAAGCATTACGGTTAAATGGGAACATTAGGATGGGGCTTTGTCCTTGTAAGACACCTGAGAGCCCACTCTCTCTCTCTCTGCCTGTGCTGAATTTGAGGACAGGTCATTTGAGAACACAGGAAGGAATTACCCAGAAGCCAGGAAGCCAGTCCTTATCAGAATTTGAACATAATACAGGACTTCCATCCACCAAGACTGCAAAATCAATTTCTTCTGTTTAAGCCATGTAGTCTATGCTATTTTTCTATAGTAGACTAGAATATTTCCCTCTAGATACTCAGAAGAAATCACTCAGACAATGACTAGCTCTGCAGGGTCAGAGGAGTAACATCAGCATCTTAGTGTGAAGACAGTTCATCTTGCTGAGCTTAATCCAGCCTCAGTTTCACTGCCACCTTCACAGGGCCATGTCTGGTCACTGTGTATCTTCATCTAGGGAGATTTGAAATAGGGTCTTCTGATGGAAGATTTCTGATGACAAGCAGACAGGCACATGTGCTGATTTGAATGACTCTTTTTGGTCTAGATGTCATCTACGATCATGAAGACTTTACAATGTAAAATAATGGGACTGATATCACTAGGAAAGTTGCTTTTATATTTTCATCCTCACCATTATGGCCTCTGAGGCATAAAATAATAGTTCAGTTGTCTAAAAATAAATCACAACAAGAATACTGGAGAAGCAAGTCCTAACATAAGGACTTCAATGCAGAGAATGGATTGAAAAAAATTTCAAGCAAGAGGAAATGTTAAGCTCCCCATTTCCTTGCCATTATACTCCCCCAAAATAACCCCAAAAGATGAATTTTTCACCTCTAAGAATGAAGGCCAGCTTCATCCTTTAGCAGCCAGCTCAAATTTTATGCTGGCATAAACTTTTCAAATATGAGTGACTGTAAACAAGAAATCCAAGGGCCAAATCTGCCCTGCATGTGTGGGTGACTTAACAAAAATTGAGTCTGAAGCTATGGGTGGGGGATTCCTTCTTCAGTCGCCTTGATAAGGGTGACTGTTCCTTCATTCTTCCACATAATGACATCACTGCTGGACCCCTACAGGCATTGATACCATCACCCTGCTTTCTTTTGATGTACTGCGTTTTGTAAATGAACTACATGGGAAAAGTGCACAGAAGCACGAGTGTATAGTTTGAGGATTATATCATGGGTCACACATCTGTGCAACTGTAGGCAAGATCAACAAAAAGAGCCTTACTGGTGTTAGAAACCCTCCTGTCCACATTTGAACTCCTGCAAAGCAAAATGCTAAGACACAGACAGGGCCACAAGTGAGCCAGAAAGCATTGTGAACCTTCAAAGTTTTGATAAAGTGTACAGCTATGTTCACTTTATTTTAGCTTGCTTCCTTGTTTAATTATCTTAATCTGTTTTTGTGTTACAATGATAGAATACTTGGGACTGGGTAATTTATCAAGAATAGAAAATTTTTAGGGTTTATATATTGTAGATATTAGTCCTTTGTCTGGGGAATAGCTTGTAAAATGTTTTCCCATTCTATAGGTTGTCTCATCACTCTGTTGGTTGTTCCCTTTCTGTGCAGAGCTTTTTAATTTGATGTGATCTTATTTGTTGATTCTCAATGCTACTTTCTGTGCAAGTGGGGTTCTGTTCAGAAAGTCCTTGCTTGTATCTATGACTTCAAGACTTTTACCAATTTTATCTTCTAGCAGATTATATGCACTGATGAATACAATAGCATTTTGAAAAAAGAATATAAATGTACTCCCTCACATTTTCAGAGGCAGGGAAGTCCCAGGTTAAGGTGCTGGCATCTGGTGAGAGTCTGCTGCATCTTAACATGTGGAGGGCATAACAAAGAGAAGGAAGAGGGAGAGAGAGGGAGAGAGAGGGGGAGGGGAGCCAAGCTCCTCTCCTTAAATGAAATCCATTCCCCCACAGCAGCATTAATTCACTGTGAGGGCAATGCCCTCCTGCCCTAATCACCTCTGAAAGCCCCACCTGTTGGCACATCTGCACTGAGGGCTAAGTTCCCAACACGAAAACTTAGGGGGATCTTCAAACCACAGCCTTCCGCTCAGACTCCAAGACCAATCTTCACATGTGAAGAATTGCACTCATTTCACCCATTTCTACTTCACTCTGAGGACTTTTCTTTCTCTTTCTTAGTATTAGGAATTGAATCCAGGGCCTGACTCATTCTAGGCAAGCACTGGCCACTGAACTGTAATCCTGGCCTCATTTAAGCTGCCTTCCTCATAGGATGGCTCCTGGGAGGTTCCATCAGAATGTTTCAGTCTTTCCTGAAGCATCTGTGCTTGAGAGAGCAAACTCAGCTTTTGAGCCTCCCATGTTAACTTATGTTTTGAAAGAATAAAGGTGTCAGAATTCCTCAAGTTTTAGCTATGTTAGTAGCTATATGATGATACCTTCGGACAAAGAAAGAAAACAAAAGAAACTTGTGACAGCCTCAGGCAAGGGCTTGCATTGTGGTACTTGTCACATCATGCTAACTATGCTCCCCTCCTAAAATTTTAAGAGTAAAAATGTGGTTCCTGTCTGTAAGAAAGATGGAAGGAACCGTTCCCCATTGCATGTCCTACCTGGGTGACTCAGGCTCCTCGTATTTTCTTTATATTTTTTTAATAGTGCCTTTGATTTTCACGGCTCATGTAGCCCCACTCAAGTAGTTGGACTTGCTAGAATTTGTTAGAGAAAAAGAGGGATTTCAGGTTTTCACCAGTGGAGAACTAAGTTTCCTTGTAAATCAGTGTCATGTTTTTCAGATTGTGACTCATGATTAAATTCCCAAGAACACCAGTGCCCTGACTGTAGCTGAGATGATGGTCCAGGCTGAAATGTACCACAGTGCCTTAGAGAGCTGTCCACCACCATCCTTGTTAACATCTATGGCTTTTTTTGTTTGGGGACATTTTCCATATAGTCTGGTTTTAAACCAAGATGACAACCACCGGCTCCCAGACGCTTGGGCCCCAGCCTCCTGTGTGTGCCCTCTGCACACTCTCTGCCCTGATTCATGGAACAGCACTCTCTCCTGGGTGTGCTCTTTTTCCTTTTGAATACTAGCTCTGCCATTCGGGCTTCCTCCTGTGGGGCTCTTCCTTGGTTGTGCTTCCCTTGTCCCTTCTACATCCTGATGTGCTGTGTGCATGCCTGTACGGGATCGCCCTCCCCAAAGCTCAGGGGTAGCATCCATATCCTGAGTATCAGCTCATTTCCTCCAGCAGGGCTGCTGTGCCTCATTTGGGCCTCGAAAGCAGTATTCACAGGCTCTGATCTACTGGGGACTTCACATTTTATTAACGAATGCAAGCCATTTTGGTCTATTTTCTAGGATACTTTTCTTAAGCTCCTAATATGGGGTGATACAGTAAGTAAAACCTTACAGAAACCTCTGGTCACACTACTAAAGGCATTTCCAAGTCTGTAGTATAATGAGTTTTTTATAATGGAAACTTATGGACATCTAAATATGTTCAATTTGCTGGAGGTAAGGTTGAAATATAGGTTTCATATCCTTATAGAAATTACCCCTGAATTTGCTGATGCTGTTGGATTATTCCATCAGTGGAATAATCGAAAGCAACAGCCAAAGGGCTCTGCGTGCAGCGTCCTCCCTTCCCACCTGCACAGTTGCTTACCTGTGATGGCGAGCTGAGTCACAAAGAAAGTCATCCTGGACTTCCTTTTCCTCTTCCATGTGGAGAACAACACAACAGAGTTCCCAGCAATGGTGAAAACAAAGAGCACCCACAGGGTTATCAACTGCTCCGTCTGTAAGACACAGAGCAACATAAAACCATCATACAGGCCAGGATGAGGGAGCTTTGCAGAATGCATAGCTCAGGCATTGGTAATGGGGTGTGTGTCTCTTAGTCCCTTATCCCCACCTGTGGAAGCCTGACATGTGAGACAACAATGGTGAAGTTTCTCATTGATGTCAGCAGCAGGGAAAATTGATGCACCCTTTTAAAAAATCTGTTGAGAAATGTATGTCAAGAAGAAACCACAAGAAGTTTTATTCATTGGCCAAATAATTGTTACTCTGTGTAAGTGTCCAAAGTGTTAAAGAGAGCGCTACCATGAGAAAATCACTAAGACATCCTGAAGAGAAACTGGAAATTGCTTTAAGAGAACAGACAGTTAAATATCTCAAGCACTTCAATTCAGGGAACTATTGTGTAGCTATTAACGATGACAGTCATAAAACTATGTAACAACATAAAATACTTAAAATGATAAATGGAAAAACATGTTAAAATTGGGTATAATTACAACTCTCCAAAATTATATGCATAGGAAAAAGACTGCAGTATACTCAATTTTAAGAGTAGTTATTTTAGGGTACTATAATTATGGGTTACCCTTTCTCTTTTTCCTTTGACAGAATTTCATAAGATGGTAATATTAGAGTCCTGCTGAATAATATATAATTAGTAAAAAAGGGGGGAAATAGAGAAGGAATTCCACTCATTTAAAACACCAAGTCCTTCATGAAAAATGAAGATTTTTATCATTCCGTATACACAGCCCAGAAGAAGCAATTGCCCAGGGTTCTGAACCAGGGTAGACTGAGGGTGGGGCAAGATTGGCCTGAGGAGGAGAAGGAGGAGGAAGAGGAGAATGTGAGATACACAGCCAAGTGGCCCAACAGTTACCTCCACCAAAAAGAGGGCAGGATACTCCTAAGAATGCGGAAGTCTGAGTCAATAGCCCCAGTGATTCTGTTGCTTAGGGAAGAATAGTAACCCGAGATTAACTCCACAATAGGTAAATTTTATATATCAGTCTGGCTAGGCCATGGTGCCTGGTTGCTTGGTGAAATATTAGTCTAAGATGTTACAGGGAAGGTATTTTGTGGCATGATTAACACCTATCAGCTGACTTCAAGTGAAGCAGATTATGCTCCAATAAGTGGGTAGAACTCACTCATCAGTTGACTCCCAATAGCGTTACACCCTCATAAACTCATTTTAAATTGAATGATCATGTGCTACATGTTCAAGTCACCTAACCTACTGGGCATCATAGCTTCATTTTGTGAGCTCTCAGTGTGGTCAGAACACTAACATTAGTCCAGGTTTGGATAAAATCACCTGTTACAAAGCCTATTTTATAACAAAGTGGCAAATATCTGTGACAGTTAACCTTGCTGCCAATTTACTTGACTTAAGAGATTTTGAGATTAATGAAGTACACTTCTCAGCATCTCTAGGTGGGTCACAGATGTGTGGCCTTGGGCACCACATCTGATTCCTGGGTCCTTTCCTCTCTGACTCTTCCTATCATGGTTTATGTCAGTGGTCTCCAAGCCTCATGAATTGCGGACTTGACCAAATCTAGCGTTTGTGATTGGTTCATTGTCTAGCGCTCAAAATTGGTGGTGTGAGTGCAACACCTGCCTAGGGATGGAGCCAGCATACTATGTAATGGCAGGAAAAAGGTGTGTGTGTCTCTCTCTTGCTATTTGTGCCTTGCTATTTGCGTTGGCCATGAATGGCAGCTCCACCATGCCACCTTGCCTTGGAGCCAACTGAGTATGGACTGAAACCTCCAAGAACTGTGAGAAATAAACCTTTCCTTCCTTAACTTTGGGCATTAGGTATTTTGTCTCAGTGATGAGTGAAAAGTAACTAAGACACTTCCTTTTCTCTCTGCTTCTTATATGCCAAGAGGTGAGCAGCTTTCTTCTGCCAGGGCCTTCTGCTTTGAAGCCAAATGGCTATGGATTGAAGCCATGAGCTAAAAAATCCTCTCCCACTTTAAGTTTCAGGTGTTGGGTATTTGATTCCAACAATGGTGAAGCTGACAAATGCAATATCTCAGTAATTTACTGAATTTTGCAACAATACAGTGCACTATGGAGGATCCATGCCTTTGCTCATGACTGCATACTGAGGGTGACATGTGGCTTATTGCAATGCCAAACATTTACAGAGTGTCATGCTGTGTTGTGCTAGCCAGGAAAAAAAATCAAAATTCAAAACGCAGTCAGCATGGAATGCATATTTCTTTTACACCATTATAAAATTAAGAAGTCATGAGTAGAACCATTGTTAATCAGAGATTATCTATCTACCTATCTTTATATATCTGTATAATCTTATTGATTCTGTTTCTCTGGAGAACCTTGGTTTCCTAATACCTAACATATGACAGCAGCACTTTTTCCTGTTTTTTAAAAATTAAATTAACTTTAAATTATACAATGACAGAGTAAAATCTTCTTCAAGACACAAGCACAATGCAGATAAAGCCCAATTCTCTTTGATTACCTTTATCTTGTTCAAATCCCAGTCTCAGAAGGTAAATATCATTTTTATTACAGTCTGTAACCTTCTAATCCTTTCAAAAATACTTCATAAACACACAAACACAGAGCAAATAGTGTTATTTTGTGTGTGTTAATTTTTTCATGCTTTCTACACATATAATTTACTTTTGTTAGTTACTTAAAGAAATGGCTAAATCAAAGTGGGATTTTCATATAACAGAATGAAATATTTCAGTTAGAAGAAATAAATTAAATGTAATAAAAATATAATGAAGGATCAGAGAGCATAGGCAGATGGAAGGGAAGCAGTTAATGAGTAGGGTGATTGGCTCACTCTCCCTTGGCTCCTGATTCCCTCTGAACACAGCAAAATCAGGCTGTTTTGGTACAAACCTTAACCTCTCTCCAAGGTTTCACCAAAGAGGGAAGTTCTCTCAGGTATTCCTACAGCTACTGTCTTTGCCACAAGTCCCAGGTGAGGTGGCATCTCCTTGGTCCTGCACGCATCAAACCAGTATTTAGATTCTCCATCCTGCACTTACAGATGGATCCTGAAGCTCTGGATGGAGCTCGGAGCCCCAGATCTATAGAACTGCGGATGTTGGGAGGATGGGATGGTGATAGGGCCAGCTGTGGTGATGCTGATAGGAGGGAGGATCACCAGGCTGGAGATCCGTGCTGCTTTGGAGGGTATAGGTGGCAGGCAATTCACATCCAGTGTGCTTGTGTTGTCCCCATTAGAAGAGCAGCCCCTCTGCCACTGCCAAGCCATGTACTGCTATCTGGTGCTCTGCTCTCTAGAGAGGCTGGATCCCCCACTTCTCCATGGGTGGGTGGCTGTGTTGGCCAAGGCTGATGGCCTGGGGAGACCATGCATGCATCATGCTGCGTGAAAGTGGAAGGATGTGGAAAGTGGCTTGAATTATGAGGAACAGTCTTTAAAAAGCTGTAGAGGGCTCAGACCACCACACCGCACCTTTGCCCAGTGTGCTCTTCCTGTGCACCAGCCCGGAGGACTGCCATGCCCACCCTGGCTTGGACCACCATGCTACACCTGTGCCCAGATTGCTTTTCCCATGCACCAACACAGAGGACCACTGTTCCCACCCTGGCTCAGCCCATTGTCCTCAGTAACCCTCACCATCTCTTAGACCAAGTACTGAGGTGGATGTTTGGCTCCCACTCTCCCTCCCAGAACCTTGAACTTCCGTGGATTGGCCATGCTGGTTTGATGGGAGACTTGGTGGCACCTCACTCAGAAGGAGGTCCTTGGTAGGTTCCTGTCACTATGAACCCAACAATCAGATGGATATCAACCACATAGTAGGACTCTGGGAGACACACTGCCAACAGTTGTGACTATAGGGATTGAATAAGCAGATATTGGTCCAAAAGGACAAAAATCACAAAATGAAAAAGCAAAATGCAATCTCAAACACCTAGTCCGTCAGGAGCAAGAACAGGTGACAGCAAAATAGAGGACTTTAAAAGCCATACACCAGAAATCTCTGAAAAGACAGCAAATGAAATAAAGAAGCAAATCTATGAGGCTATAGAGGAAATCAAATTAGAAGTAATTTCTCAGGTAAAGACAGAAATAGCAACCTTATTAAATGAATTGCTCAGTATAGCTAGAGAAGAAATAGATTTAAAAAATACAGGAGCATGGGAAATTGATTGAAACTTTGAATGAATAATGTGGAAAACAAGCAGAATCCATGAAACAAATTTAAAGAGGTATACAAGACACAAAAAATTCTGTTGAAGGCTGGCAAAACCACTTAAATGAAGCTGAAGATAACATTTCAGACATTGAGGATGGGATTGCAGATAGCAATTGTAAAAGGGTAGAATTTATAAAAACAACAAAGCAACATGAAATGAAAATCCAGCAGCTTCAAGATGATGCCAAGAGAAACAATATAAGATTAATAGGCATCAGTGAAGATGCAGGAGTCAATGCAAATGACATAGGTAAGCTATGTAATAGCAGAAAATTTCCCAAACATGGGTGGAAAATCTGATATACAAATAAGTGAGGCATATAGAATACCAAACAGCTACAACCAACATAAATCTATACCCAGACATATAATAATTAGGATCCCAGACATGCAGCATAAAAATAGAATACTAAAAGCTGTTAGAGAAAAGAGACAACTGACCTATCAAGGAAAGCCTATTAGAATCATGGCAGACTTTTTGAGCACAAACATTCAGGTTAAGATGTGCTAGGAGTGAAGTATTTCAATCCCTAAAAGAAAACAACTTTCAACCCAGATTGATGTACCCAGCAAAACTGTCTTTCAAATTTAATGGAAAAACAAGATACTTCCATGACAAAGAACAACTGAAGAAATTCATGTTCACCAAACCAACCTTAGAAAGAGTGCTGAAGCACATCCTAGAGAGAGATAAAAATGGTCAAAATCTCCAGAGGACCTGGAGAAACAGAAAGAAACCACCAGATTAGACAAGAAATTAAAGAAGGGAGAAAAGTGAAACCAACAACAGAAGACAACAGAACAAAGTCAAGCCAGTACATATCAGTGATATCTATAAATGTAAAGGGGCTCAATTCACCTATCAAAAGGAACAAGTTGACAGGATGGATCAAGAAACAGGGTCCCACAATGTGCTGTATACAAGAAACACATCTGACTCAAAAGAAACTAATAGATTAAAAGTCAAAGGATGCAAAACAGTATTCCATGAAACAGGAACCCAGAAAAAAGCAGGATAGCTATTCTGTTTGCAGACAAAGTACACTTCAAAACTAAAAGACTTAGAAGAGATAAAAAAAGGCTACTACATACTTATTAGTGGAAAACTACAAGAGGAAGAACTAGCAATTATGAATATATATGCACCAAATACAGGAGCACCCAACTATATAAGACAAATACTAATGGACATAAAAAACCAAATACACAAGAACACAATTGTAATAGGAGACCTTAACACCCACTGTAACAAAGAGATGGATCAACTAGAAAAAAGTCAGCAAAGAAATAACAGAACTGAATTATACCTGTGAGCAAATGGAATTAGTTTACAGAGTTTTCTACCCAACCACATCAGAATATACATTGTTCTCAGCTGCCTATAGGACATTCTCCAAAATAGACCATATATTAACTCATAAAACATTCTTAAGTAAATGCAAAGGGAGTGAAATTATACCATGCATAATATCTGACCATAGCACATTAAAATTGGAAATCAGTGGCAAAAGAAACTGCAAAACCTTAATAAATGGAAATTAATTAACAACCTTCTGAACAACCAGTGGGTTACAGATGATATTAAAGAAGAAATAAAACAATACCTACAATCTAATAAAAATGCAGATACAACATACTGTAACATATAAGACACAGTGAAAGCAGTCCTAAGAGGTAAATAATAGCAATAAATAGTCACATAAAAAAATGGAACGAGTACAAATAAATAACCTAATGCTACATCTCAAGCTTCTAGAAAAGGAAAAGCAAATTAAATCCAAAGCTCATAGAAGAGAGGAAACTGTAAGATTAGAGCAGAAATTAATGCAATTGAAGCTAAAAAAA
>PVJX010030388.1:0-22098 GCA_004027295.1 Dolichotis patagonum
TTTTGCGTAAAGGATGTACATGAGTATTTGGGGACCAGGAATGGAATATTATGGTTCTAATATAATATAATGTTGATAGATTTAACACTGGTTCGTAAGGATTGTTAAATCTGTGTTATAATGTTCAAGTTGTGAAATGATATGAGTAAGGCTGTCTTTGTATCTGGAAACAAGCTTAAAGAAACGTGGCTGTTTGCCAAGTTGAAAAGGGGTGGATTTTTGTGGTTGATACAGTGTGTCAAGTTGAGAAGTTTAGAAGTTTAACTAAGCAACTCATCAGGGAGCCAGGGTCCTCGTTTTGTAAACATCCTGAGCCTGTGCAAGAGGAGGGCATGCAGACACTGTGAGTGTGAAGGACTCATCCTAGGTTAGAGAGCTTACCTGCAATCTAAGGGAGGAAAAGTGGCTTCCTCCCCCTGTTAGTTTCTCTCTTGCTGCTTTTACTGTCTTCTGCTTCCTTAAAGTGTTGCCCCTCTTCCATGAAATCTTAGCCTGGAGGAAGCTTATTATGGACTGAAACCTCCACACTCTGTAAGCTGAACAAACCTTTCCTTCTTTAATTTTAGGCCTCAGGTATTTTGTTTCAACAATGAGAGAAAATTATGTAACACAATACTTCAATGGAGGAAGTTAAATAATATTTACTAAGAAGAAGATGCAGGTCCAAACTGTGGTCATCCATGGGAACTGAGATAATGGAGAATGGTTGGTGGAAATTAGGGCCATGCCAGATACTCAAACCACAGGGAGCTGCTAAAGTTACATATTGAGGGACAGCAAAATGTTCCACTTTCCTTTCCCATTTTTCAGTTTCCATCAGTGCTTTCCATTGTCCTAGGCTTAATACAAGCCACTGAGCAGAGAATCTGGGTATTTTAGCTAGTTTTCTCTCCCTGCTGAGACAAAATACCCAGCAATGTAAATTAAGGAAGAAAAGGTTTATTTAGCTCACAGTTTGTGGAGATTTTAGTCCATAATATAATCAGATGGTTCCAAGGCACAGTACCATGACACAGAGGCAATAGTTCAGACAGCATAGTCCATAATATAATCAGATGGTTCCAAGGCAGAGTACCATGACACAGAGGCAATAGTTCAAGACAGCATAAGACAACAAAAGCAACAAGGGAGGGGGGCAGAGACCAAGCCTCTTTTCATCCATTATATTGTAAGAAGGCTACCTGCCATCTGGTGAGTGTAACACTCAAATGCCCATCTCTTTCACAGGCTCAGGATGTTTATAAAATGAGGACCCTTACTCCCTGCTTCTAAACTACTCGAACTGACACAATGAACAAAATCCTAGAGCAGTAAAGGTATGTTCTCTACACCCTAGAATGTAGGACTGCTGAGTTATGTAGTTTAATTTCTAGACTTCTCAAGTCAACACAGTGTATCAACCATGACACTGAGAGAAGTAACTTGCAGAGATTTTCTCTCTACAGAATAGGCAACATATGGGTAATGGATCCAAGAATTAGCAAGAAAATGACCACTACAAACCCTAACCCTGCCATGCACTTACGTATCAGAATTAGAGGGAGGTGTATACCTCCCCTGCAGATGAGTAAAAATTTGGCACAGGGGTGGAAGTCACTTGGAAGATTCTGGAAAGTACTTAAACTGAATATATTTAGAGGCCTAACCTCTTCATATGGACAGATCAATTGTTCTTTCTTGAAGTCTTGGCAATCTAGGTACATAGAGAATTTAGGAACCACAAATTAGGGTGAGAGAAAGAGACAGAAGGTAATCCATAGGAAAAATGGTCCTCTGATGGAAACACTATTTGGAAAGCAAGGTTTTCGGTCTGGAAGTAAAGTCCAGTCAGTGTCGTGAGAGAATCAGCATGCCCTGGCATTCATTACCAGCTGAATGCTTTTCTGAGAAGACAGAGGCTGGGAGGTACACACTCCTGTTCTCCATGAACACATTTCCTGGTTGTACACGCTGAACTTCTGAAAAGATCTGGAATAAGCTGTCTCAGCTTTTGCAAAGTAATTTCAATCACATGAAAAGAGGAAAACATGCCAAATCATAATAGTGACATAAAAATCTTTTTGAAGTCAATCAAAAACATTGTGGTTGCTGTTGTTTCAGAATGGAAAGTTAAAGAACTGGACATTAAGCTCTTTATCTCGGAGGAAACAAAAGAGGAGAAAATAAAAAACTGAGTAGGAAGAGGAAGGAGTAAAATGACACAACTCTTCATAATATTGGTGGAAATTGCTAAATCCTTGCTAATCTGCAGAGATTTCCCTGTTTGAAGTGCACAGACACCTTCCAGTCCAATGGATCTCCTACCTTGACGTTCTTAACCACCAACCTGACAGGGGCTTTAGTGTTCTTTGTCTCTTGTTAATTTTAAAGTTTCATGTAAATTTTAGAGTATCTTTGCCTCTTGTTAATTTTAGAGTTAATTTTTGAATTTCTAAGTTTCTCTTATGATAAGATTTTTAAGGGATATCATCAACACTATTGACAATGCCCTATTGGTGTATGTGTGTGGATGAGCAGTAGAAATAGAATTTAAGAATTCCTCTGGAAGTGCCACACTGTCATTGTTCAGCCTCATTTGAGCTGCTGCTTGAACTTCAAGTGATGTCTGATTAAGTCTTATATTGATGGTAACTGGTGAAATATCTGGGGAAGTATTTCAGCATTAGACTATCTTTAGGTCAGATGAGGCCCAGGGAGCTGCAACTTAATTTGATTCATTGCAGCAGGGAAACAACAAAAGGCTTTCAAGTATTTAGTGGCACAGGTCCCACCACAAAATAATATTCAGCACTCTGGGTCAATTCAATATTTAATTATATCAGTTAAGCAGGGAACTAATCTAATACAAGCTTTGTGCAAATGTTCTTTCTATATTTAACTATGCATGCCATGAACTTGCTAGATAGAACATTTGAAATATTTAAAAGCTCTTTAATAGAAGCATAATCTATTTCTTTAGCGGAACTTGCTTTTTGAAAAATAGAAGAGCTGTTTTCTCTGGGACTTTCAGTGGGAGCTAAACTGGGGTCTGGACAGCTACTCAGAAGATACTATGTGGAGATGTGAATGGTTGCTCTGCCACTAAGTGCACACAAGTAATTAGCCTGTGCCTCTCCACCTCATTAGGGAGTGAGGACTCTATCGTAAGGTGTTCTTTCGAGCACGCGCACCAGTCTCACTGAGTAACACCCTTCTTATAGTTTCTCCACCTTTGAGGCTCTGCCAGATGAACATTCTATCCTGATTTCTCTTACAGAGGGAGAGGAACACAGTTCCATAAGGATATGCCTGTTTCTTGATTCCCTTCAGGAACATTCCTGCTTCATCTCCTTCCCCAAATCTCCAAGATAATTGATGAGACTTAAAAGTGTTTTTTTTTTTTTTTAAATTCCCAGTGAGGCAAAACCTTATCAGTCTGCAGGAATATTGCTGCAAAGCCTTGTTTTGAATGAGTGTGTTCTGTCAGATTGATTGGAGGTTTCTGGATGGAATGTTTAATTATCACCTAATTAAGACAGGCTTCCGTTAGTCTCTTTTTTTGTATGCCTTGAGATTTGTCAGTGGCAGAGTAAGTCTTGCTTGACTGACAGCTGTCAGTGAGCCACATGGAAATGACAAATAACCTGACAGAAGAAGACAAAAGGTTTGACCTCAACCGTGACCTATGCCAGTATTTCTTTTCTCTACTCCAGTCCGTAAGGCAGATGTCAGGGCTATATGTTGCACTGACTTGGCTGTTGGAAAGTTGAATTCTGGGCAATCACAGGTGTGATCCATCAGAATATTTATCATCATTCAGATGCTGAAATCTCTAGGTTGGTCAGGCTACTTATTCACTGTTCTATGGCTTCACACACCACCACTGAGATACTCAGAAACAACTGATTCTACTCGGAGGAGCTGAATCTCTGTCTACTGAAGTCACACCTGAGTTATAGGTGATGCTGAAGATAATAATCCTATGGTCTTATATTTTAAAAGTCTGGTGTATGAGATTAAAATCAAATACTGTTTTTGGAGATCCTAGAAGAAACACAAAGTCCCTGATTTGAATTTCTTTGCTATTCTGCCCATTGCCTTCAGCAATTCAAACTGATATTTTTGAAACATCAGCTTTGGTTACATTAATCACCTATTCAGAGGTCCCTGAAAGACTGTCCATTGGTTACTGGATAACTGAACTTAGAATTTATGGCTGTGTAGGTAGAATCATCAGTTCAACCCAGTTGCCTCCTCTGCTTCCCTTTTCCTTGATTTTCAACATTCTGGAAACCACTCTGATTTTTAGCTTTGACTTACATTTTCTTCCATTTCCTCCTCCGCCTAGATAAGTTTCAAAAATAATCATTAAATTCTACTTTAACTAGGTTTGCTTTCCTTAGGGTCACTAACTCTTGTGGGGTTTCAAAGAGCAGAGATTGTTCATTCCTTACACCCCAAGTGCCGGGACTGAAGAGAACTGCAGCACACTCTATAACCCTCACTGCTACTTTCACCTCATTATCCTTCCTGGATTGCAGAAAATTTCTGTTGGGAGATACATGGCATCCACCTAGATTGTCTTCTATACTACTCACTATCGTCTGTGTCATCTGTTGAGTCCTTGCTACTCTATTTCCCAGATTTTACTGTCTGACTTGTGATTTTAATTTTCACTATTTTCATAAAGGACATCTTCAGCATATATTCAATTAATCCATGTAATACCCTGCTAACCTCATTTTTTCTTAGTATTATTAACATTTTGTAACCTTGTTTTTCAGTAGCATGTGTTCCTGGCTTCACTCTAAACTGTGTTCTGGATAGCTGAAGCCTCTGGATAGCTCTCCATTCTCCTAATTCAGTCTTACCACCACTTATACAGCAGCCTCACTGAGTCCTCCAGACTTGGGACACTCTAATTCTCACTTATATATTGCTTGAATCTCTGTGATCAGTTGTTCATTGGCTCCTTTATCTTTTTGTTCTTTAGCAACACCTCCATATATATATATATATATATATATATATATATATATATATATATTTTTTTTTTTTTTTTAGACAAGGTCTTGCTATGTAGTGCAGGCTGGCCTCAAACTCATGGCAATCCTGCTTCAGCCTCCCGAGTGCTGGGATTACAGGCATGTGCTACCATGCCTGGCTAACACCTATGTTTTAAAACAGAGCTCCCTGATAGTTTGTATGTTTCCTTTGCCCTTTAGCAATTGATTTGTTCTTCACAATAACTGTCTGAGATATTGAAGGAAAGGAAAATGTGGCCAAATGATCCAAGACTTGAAGTAATCACTGTGCTTCTTCAAATCTTTAACAGAATGTTCCAAAAGGACTGAGAAATGGATACAACTAGACCTAAAGATTCTGCTTTCAACACCATAGTAATCGTTACCCTTCAGATATATCTTTCCACCCTCCCTTGTTCCTTCCATCCTTTTCTATCTTCTTACTTTTTCCATTCATATCTGTTTCCTTCCTTTTTCTTCTTTTTCACTCACACTGATAAATCACTTATGCAGCTTGTATATACAAAATTAGTATTTGGATCTAAAGCAAAGCAAGCTAAGTCCAGACTAAGTTCTGAGAAGTTCTCCCAGATAAAATTGAGTTTTCCTGCCAGGGGTTTAGCTCAATGGCATAAGCGCCCACCTGACAAGTGCAAGGTTGTGAATTTGATCCCTGTACCAAAAAATTTTTAAAAAATGATTTTTCCCTCTCCCATAGTAACACACCACAGTTCAGACTTCTATGGCTCTGTCTTTTGCATAGCACGAGGGAAAAGGACTTCCTTTGCTAGCCTCCTGTAAGTTCTTGAAAGGCAGTACCTGTGTCCTGTTTTTTATGTCATTCCCAGAGTCAAAAGCAATATCTTATTTTCATTTTAATCTGAATAAGGCAACCTAAGACCATATAGTTTGATGATGCAAGATACAACTGCACTTTCAAAATCTGTTGCAGTCAGTAACTGAGGACATAGTCATTATTAGAACAGTATTTCAAACTTATTTTGTATTTTATTGCTAACATATTATCTAGTGTATTTCCAGACATTTATGTAACAGGTGATTTGCAGTTTGGGCAAGTGATTGAAGATTAAAGTGAATCAGTGATTCTTAGAGAGGATTTTGATATTTAAATAAAAAGAGAAATGGATAAATCAAACATTGTAATTTCAGGCTCTATTACATATCTATCAGAATGTAGGTTAAAAGCCAAAACTTTGGTATATACAGAAATAAATAATAAAATTTTATATGCTCCAAGAAGTTTAGAAAAGATACTTTCTCTGAGTATAAGTGGAACATTTATAAAAGTAGACCATGGTTTAGGTTTTAAAAGAAGTCTAAGTTTAAGATTGTTTGGAAGAAAACTTTTAACTTTAAATAAATGTGAAGGAAATACTGAAATAAAATAGGCTTAGGATTTAACTCTGGAAATTAAGAAAAGAGCAATACAGCATTGTCAAGGAAACAAGAATGCAAAAATAACAAATGCAAACAGTTATCAGTGAAATAGAGATAAAAATGAAGCTTAAAAATCAGCCCTTCCATTACTTGAAACAATTATTAACACAGACTGCTGGCAAGATTAATGAAGAAAAAGAAAAAGTATGCAAATAAAGAAAATATTCAACAAACAAAAATTTATAAGAGCAATCACCACAGACACAATATATATTTTAATATATAAAATATTAACTAGTATATGTGGTAAGATTTTTAATCTAGATAAAATTAACTTCCTAGAAACATAAAATACCAAAATTGTCACAAAAAGAAGTATAAAACTCAACAGTCTAATTTGTGTTAATAAATACTTTCAAGGAAGATTTATTTTTACTTTTACTGTAAAAAATAAAAGAGAATCTTAGCTATACAGATTGTTTATAGCTTCTATAATTATGAAACAGATAGGCATAGTGATACCTGAATATACTTACTCAAGAACTGAACTTGCTCCTTGATTTTGGAAAGATGATCACATTTGTGTTTGTGAAGGAAAGATGTCCATGATTGTATTTATACTCAGTGTAGTATTTGAAAACAAACAAAAATTTCCCAAATGCTTTTGTTTGGAAACTAAATGTTCACAAGCAAAAGCATTTGTGAAATGATGTACCACTGAATGTGAAAATTACAGAAATATTATACTTAATGAAGAGTTATTAAAAAACTTCTCAAATATGTCAACTGAATGAGATCAGCACCTTTATTAAAAACTAGTTAAGCCATCCTGGTGAACAATACATATGATTCACAAGAATGCAAGGATTTTTCAACTTGAATAAATATATCAATGTGGCTCACTACATTAACTGAACAAAGGATAAATCATATTATTTCAGTAGAACCAAAATTATATATTAAAATCTATTTATAATTTTAAGATAACATAATGAATGAAGAATAGGTGATTACATATAAAATATGCATAGCAGACATCAATACTAAGAAGAGGACTTCAGAAGTATGTATTTCTCTTTAAGATCAGAAACAAGACGTGAACAACTTCTAATATAGTTATCCTTAAAAATGATAGGAGAGTCATAGTTCTACCAGGAAAAAAATTGATTGAAAGAAAAGAAATAAGCTATCATTTTCCAGAGATAATAATGTTCTTTCAAGAAAAGTCAATAGAATATCCAAAGTGCTACAAGAGTTACCACTGTTTATTATAATCAAGTAGAACTTATTCCTAAAATGCAAGAGTGGTTCAATATAGAAAAGTCAATAAACATGATACACTATATTAACATAATGAAAGACAAAATGCACACTATCATCTCAATTGATGCACAAAAAGCATTTGACAAAATTCAGTAACATTTCATGATTTAAAAAATACTCAACAAACTAAGAATAGAAGAAAACTACCTCAACATAATAAAGACCATGTATAAAAACAGTCAACACCATACTCAACAATAGAGACTCAAAATATTTTCCTCCATATGATTTAAAAAATAAGTAGACATTTACATATCTAGAAATTTTAACTAGAATAAATACTCAAGTTAGAATACATATATGAATTCCACTCTTAGCTTTTTATCTCAAAGTCATTCTCCTGTAAGTGCCCATATATGGAGATGTTCATTGAGATATTCTTATTTATGCCATAATAGAGAGAACGACTGGTTAATACAGAGAGAGATGGATTGGGAATATATGGCAAGTGTGTACCAAAGACTAGATGTTCACATGGCAGCATAATTAGACTTAAAAATGTGATGGTAAGTGGAAAAAAGTAAGGAAGTGAGTAAAGATGAGACAGTGTAACATTTTTCTAAATTTAAATACATAAGAGCAAGATAACAAGACATGTTATTCCTAAATGTGCATAAACAAAAAAATGCTATTTGGGAAGGGTTAGGAGAATAAACATAGGAAAAGGAGATAAAGTGAAGAAAAAATATAAAACAAGAGAAATACCTTCTATAATTATTAAATGCTATGAGCTGAGAAGCATAATTAATTCAATCTTCTGAAACTAAGACTCAACTGAAAATACAATAGTTGTCTAAGATGTTTTCTTTACATTACCTGGAATATTAAATATTGATGATTTTCCAATTTTCATATAATTAAAATTAAAATTATTTTAATATTATAAATCCATTTCACAAATTTATTTTGGAGTTAATAGTATATTTTTAGTTAAAATATACTTTGGTTTCTAATCCTTTTACATTAAAGTATTCTTTTAGGCATCTTTCCTATAAGTCTTTATTTGCCCTGTTGCCTTTTTCCCTTTGGGTAACATCTAACAAAAAAGTATTACTGATAAAGATAATAAACTCCATTGAGGTTCACATTGCATTAGCAAGATCGTAGATATCAACAGAAACATCAAGCGTTTTATATTTGCAAGTGTGGGGGAGAGTGGAGGAAGGGTAGGTAGTTCAATACAATCAGTACCTATTGTATTCATGTACGGCAATATCACACCAAACCCCATTAATATGTACCATTAATTTATGTTAAAAATTTTTAAAATAATTGGGAAATGGTATACATCAAACAGTCTCTACTTTCACTGAAAAAATCTAAAGGAAAGTGATGAAAAAGAATACCAAATATTAATATCTTAATGATATAAAAATACTAAAATAGTGTTAAATGAAAGGTTAAGCTTAATTTATGAACAACGGTGTGGAATTACCTTCTACAGTGATTTTTATAAAAATAAAATTGACCCTCCTTGATATGCTCCTCAGCATTTGAGATCAAGATATTCACTTTTTAAAATCATTTCATTTAGTATTTATTTCTCACAGCATATATATATTCAATGATTCCATTTGAGCATGGGGGCAAAACCTGCATGTATAACATATATTACATGCAAGCTTTGCCTGCATGCTCAAATGGGATCATAGAATATTTTTGTTCACTGCTTTCTTTGTTCAGTACATAATGAAAAAAGAACTCTCTTTAATTCTGCCCAAAAGATAAAAGATAGTTATTTGATGATTTTCCAGGGTATCCAAATTCTTATGATATGTTACTGTAAAGGGCTAGTATATGTATGCATAGATTGTTGTCATAATCACCGTATTTGAACAGATGTTTTCTGTCTGTTGAGGTTTGGAAAGATTGGAGCCCATGATGACATTTTGAAGCTCAGGGGAGACAGGAGATGAGCTCTTCAGAAAAAGAAACAGACATCGACTTGTATGCCTACTCAACTCCTCTCCTTAGACTACAAAAAATGTCTTGCAGTGGGGCCAATTTTTACATATGTATTATTACTGTGTGGTCTTTAAACTTTATAAGTTTCCTAAAGCTCTTTCAAATTCCACATCTCCTTGAATCCTTATAACTAACCAGTCAGATAAGTAGAATTACATTTTCACTTTACCAGTGAAGTAACTAAGGTTGAGAGAAGCTGCTCAATTCCCTAAAGTAAAATGCAAAGCCAGGATTCAAACTTTTGAGTAGTCTTCTGTCTCTGAAAAGAAGCGTTGGGTCCCTGTTTTCTCCTTCTTCCCTCAAGCCCTTTACCCCTTGACTGTCACCATCAGCAGCATGTTTACAAAATAACATGTTAACATTTTCTTTAACATTAAATATCACCATGAATGTTACATAAAGTTATTAAAAGGAATAGAATAATTTAAAGGCAATAGGACAAGTGAAACACTAAAATTTAATTGGTCACCATTTTTTTGTTTAAAAAAAGTTTAAAACTATTGGAGAAGAACCATATTTGGGGGAAGTCAGTGTAGAAAAATCAATATCAAAATGACTACTAATAAATGATTGGACCCCAAATAAAAATAAAAATATCATTTGGCCATCCAGGAATCATCATCCCTTCAATGAGAACAAAACACATACAAATTATAAGGGTACTAGTTAGGGAACCTGATCACATTTTCCTGGACTTTTAAATCATGATGATTCCTGTCAGAAGTCAATGGAGTAACAAATTTTAGGGACTGAAGGGAAATAAAAGGGACTGTCAAAATTTTTATACCTAGACACCCAGGAACTATATCAGAGGACCTGGGGGGGATAGAGAGTCTGTGCTCAGTGACTTGCAGTCATATATGAACATTTGATGAGGCCTGCAGGGAATGGGATGCCCCCCTCAGTGACCTGCTTATACCTGGGAACCATTTATGAGGCCTATGGGGACTGAGAGTCCATACCCAACAACCTGCAGTCATTCAGGAACTCTCACTGAGGCCTGCAGGGCTGGGAGTCTGCACCCAGTGACACGCAGTCACCCAAGAACACTTGGTGGGCTCAAGGGACTGGGAGTCTGCTCCTGGTGTCCTGCCCACACCCAGGAACCATCTCTGAGGCCTGCAGGGATAACAAGTCTGTGCCCAATGACATGCAGTCAACTTAGGCCCACAGAGACTGGGAAGGTGCACCCAGTGACCTGCCCACACACAGGAACCATCTCTGAAGCCCATGAGGACTGGGAGTGCATGCCAACAGACCCACAGCCATCAGCAACCCACAATGAGGCCCACTATCAGATGGGCTGCCAGTGCAGGAGGTGATTGAGACTTCACATTTTATTGATTCAGAAGAACAAAAGAAAATGTCAAAACGAAAGAACAAAATGCGCTCTCAACTTCTAGCCAATCTAGATCAATTAATTCATGTCTATGTCTTCCATACTTGATTTAAATTGACTAGACAAACATGGGAGGAAACCAGACATACAGGTAAGTGAGACATCATATAGAACTCCAAATAGCCATAACCAAAATAAATCTACACCTCAGCATATAATAATCAAGATCCCAGAAATTCAACATAAGTACAGAATATTCAAATCCACTAGAGAAGAGAAACAGGTCACCTATAAAAGAAAGCCTATCAGAATTGAGGCTGACTTCTCAACACAAACCATCAAGTCAAGAAGAACATGGACACCTGAATTCAGTCCTGGGAGCTGAACATGTGTGAGTTGAATCCCAGCTCACAGGGAAGCTTTGGAACGTCACCCCCAGGCAGAAAACCATGCCCAGCATCCCAAATCACTGGAGGACACAAGGGAGGTCCCAGTGGGCCTAACTGGGCCATGCCCAGCCACCTCCTAGCGGCTAGAAGTTTCCTGCAGTCTGCCCCAGGAGCCAAAAGTGGGCCAGGTGATTCCCAGTGCATGGGGGAAGCCTTGGAACATTGCTCAAAACCCACAAATATATGAAAATGACAAAACGAAAGAGCAAAATGCAATCTCAAACTTCCAGCCCAACCCAAGCAAGCCTAGGAGACATGGATACAAAAGAAAATGTAAGCCATACACCTGAAATTCATGAAATGATAACAACTGAAATAAAGAAACAACTCTGGGAAGCTATGAAAGAACTCAGATCAGAAATAATCTCCCAGGTAAAAGAAGAAATGATGAATGTGATGAAAAAATGATGAACATATCTAAAGAAGACATAGCTTAAAAATTAGAGGAACAATGAAAAAAGATGGAAACCCTGCATGAACAATATAAGAAAAAATAGAATGCATGAAACAGATTCAAAGAGATATTCAGGAAATCAAAAGTTCCATCAACAGTTGGCAAAACTGACTCAACGAAAGTGAAGATAGAATTTCAGACCTCAAAGACAAGATTGTAAGTTGTGAACAGGAAAGGAAAGATCTTTTTCAAAATAACAAGGAATCAGGAAATAAAAATACAACAGCTCCAAGATGATGCAAAGAAAAACAACAGAAAATTGATAGGTATAAACAAAAAAGAAGGTGACAACACAAATGATATAAAGAGGCTATTTACAGAAGTAATAGCTGAAAATTTCCCAAACATGAGAATGGAAACTGACATGTGGATCAATGAAGCATATAGAACTCCAAATAACCATAACTGAAATATAACAGACATATAATAAGCAACATCCCAGAAATCCAACATAAGAACAGAATATTAAAAGCTGCTAGAGAGAAGAGACAGATCACCTATAAAGGAAAGCCTATCAAATCACAGCAGCCTTCTCAACACAAACAATGAAGTCAAGAAAAAGTATTTCAGGTGAAGTATTTCAGAGCCTAAAGAAAGACAACTTCCAACCCAGACTAGTGTACCCTGCAAAACTGTCCTTCAAAATGGATAGAGAAATAAAATACTTCCATGACAAAGAATAGCTGAAGAACTTCATGACCACCAAACCAACCCTACAAAGAATACTGAAAGACATTCTACATAAATATAGGAAAAAAACACTAAGCAAGGCAAACAATTAAACAGAGTGGAAAGGTAAAGAATCAACAGCAGAAAGATAATATGTCCAAAGTAAACCAATATATAACAGTTATAACCATTAATGTCATTAATGTAAATGGCCTTGACTCACCAATTAAAAGAAAAAAACTGGCAGAATGGATCAAGAAACAGCATCCAACCATATGCTGTATACAGGAACCCATCTAACCCAAAAGGAAACTCATACACTGAAAGTCAAAGGATGGAAAACAATACTTCATGAAAAAGGATCCCACATAAAAGTGGAGGTAGCTGTTCTGCTTGCAGACAATGTGAACTTAAAACCAGGAATGATTCAAAGAGATAAAGAAGGTCACTGCATACTAGTTAGGGGAAAACTTCAAAAGGAAGAGATAACAATCTTAAATACATATGCACCAAATTTGGGAGCACACAACCATATGAAAGAAATATTAACAGAAATGAAAAATCAAATAAGCTATAACACAATTATAACAGGAGACTTTAACATGCCATTGACACAAAGGGACAGATCAACTAGAAAGAAAACCAGAAAAGAAAGAACTTAATCACACTCATGAACAAATGGACATGGTAAATGTATATAGTGTCCCACCCAACAACATCAGAATATACATTCTTCTCAGAAGCACATGGAATGTTCTCCAAAATAGACCATATTCTAACCCACAGAACATGCTTAAATAAATGCAAAAGAATTGAAATTATCCCATGCATGTTATCGTGTCATAGGACCATAAAACTAGAAATTAATGACAAAAGAAACTGCAAAACCACACAAACACATGGAAATTGAGTAATACATGCCTGAACAATCAGTGGGTCACAGAAGAAATTAAAGAGGAAATTAAACAATATCTACAAGCAAACATAAATACAAATACATCTTACCAGAACCTGTGGGATGCAATGAAAGCAGTCCTCAGAGGAAAATTTATTGTGGTGAATTCCCACATCAGGAAAACAGAACGAACACAAGTAAACAACCTGATGCTACACCTCAAACATGTAGGAAAAGGAGAGCAAGTCAAGCCGAAAGCCAAAAGAAGGGAGGAAATTATAAAGGTCAGAGCAGAAATCAATGTGATAGAGACAAAAAGAACAATACAAAGAATCAATGAATCAAAGAGTGAGGTCTTTGAAAGAACAAATAAAATTGATAAGCCCCTAGCAAACCTTATTTTAAAAAGGAAATAAAAAACTCAAATTCATGCACTAAGGAATAAAGAGTTTGAAATCACTACAGACCCTGTGGAAACACAGAGGATTGTTAATACCTATTTCAAAAACCTCTACTCTCATAGGCTTTATAACACAGAAGAAATGGACAGATTCCTAGAAACGTATGAATTACCAAAGCTGGGTCAAGAAGATGTAAAGCTGCTGAATAACCCAATTTCTATTAATGAAATTGAAAATGTAAATAAATCCTTACCAACAAAGAAAAGCCCTTGTCCAGGCAGATTCACTGTGGAATTCTATAAAAATTCAAAGATTTAATGCCAACACTCCTCAAACTCTTCAATGAAATAGAAAGGGAAGCAATTCTTCCTAAGTCATTCCTGGAAGCAAATATTACTCTAGTACCAAAACCTGAGACAGATACAACAAAAAAAGAGAACTACAGGCCAATCTCCCTAATGAACATAGATGCAAAAATTCTCAATAATATATATATATTGGCAAATAATATGCTGCAAATCATCAAGAAAATTATACACCATGACCAGTTGGGATTCATTCTAGGACTGTAGGGATGGTTCAACATATGCAAATCAATAAATGTAATCCACCATATCAATAGAGCCATAAATAAGAAACACATGATCATTTCTGTAGATGCAGAAAAAGCTTTTGATAAGGTCCAACACTTATTCATGATAAGAACCTTACAGAAAACTGGAATAGATGGTCTTTACCTTAACATGATAAAAGCCATCTATGACAAGCCAACATCCAACATCATATTAAACAACCAAACACTGAAAGCTTTTACCCTAAAATCAGGAACAAGACAAGGATGTCCATTATCACCACTCCTTTTCAATATAGTGCTGAAAATAATAGCCAGAGAAATTAGACAAGAGAGAGAAATAAAAGGAGTAATGATAGGAAAAGAAGAAGTTAAATTATCATAATTTGCAGATGACATGATACTCTACATAGAGGACCCCCAAAACTACATTAAAAGACTCCTAGGTATAATAAATAAATTCAGTAATGTAGCTGGATACAAAGTCAACACTCAAAAATCAATAGTATTCCTATACACTAACTACAAAATCACTGAGAGAGAAATAAGAGAAGCCACACCTTTCAAAATAGCATCCAGTAAAATGAAATACTTAGGAATTAATCTAACAAAAGAAGTAAAAGAAAGAAATTGAAAAAGACCTCAGAAAATGGAAAGACATCCTTTGTTCATGGATAGGAAGAACAAACACTGTGAAAATGGCCATTCTCCCAAAACTGTTACACAGATTTAATGAAATCCCAATCAAAATACCAGTATCATACCTCACAGATCTAGAGAAATCACTCCTACAATTCATCTGGAACCAGAAGACATCTAAAATAGAAAAGGCAATTCTAAGCAACAAAGGCAAGGCAGGAAGCATCACAATCCCTGACTTGAAGTTATACTACAAAGCTACTATAATAAAATCAGCATGGTACTGGAAAAAAACAGACCTGAAGATCAGTGGAATAGATTAGAAGATATAACTACAACAATAAACACACTCAGCCACCTTATCTTTGATAAAGGGGCCAATCATGTCCACTGGAATAAAGGTAGTATCTTTAATAAATAGTGCTGAAAAAATTGGCTCTCCATAGGCTGAAAACTACAAGTAGACCCATGCCTATCACCATGCATTAAACTGAAGTCTCAATGGATCAAAGATCTAAATATTCAAACAGAAGCACTAAATCTGTTGGAAGACATATTAGGTAGAATTCTTCAAGACATAGGGGTAGGTAGAGAATTCATGAACAAGAATCAAATTGCACACAAAATACTTCACAAAATCAATAACTGGGATCACGTCCTATTAAAAAGTGTTTGCATGTCAAAGGAAATCTCCAGCATAGTGAAAAGAAAACCCACAAATTGGGAAAAAAACCTTAGTGAACTGCCCCTCAGACAAAGGACTTCTGTCTAGAACATATAAACAATTAAAAAAATCAGATACCCAAAATTCAAAGACCTATTCCAAAAATGGGCATCTAAAATGAATACAAAGTTCTCAGATGAAGAAATACAAATGGCAAATAAATACATGAATAAATGTTTAGCATCATTGGTCATTAGAGAAATGCAAATTAAAACCACATGAAGATTCCATGTCACTCCAGAAAGAATGGCCAGAATAAAGAAAACTACCAACCACAAATGCTGGAGAGGCTGCGGGGGAAAAGGAACTCTTCTGCACTGTTGGTGGGAATGCAGACTGGTGCAACCACTTGGAAGTCAGTCTCTTAATTCCACAAAAGGCTGGGATTGGAAGTCCCATTTGACCCAGCTATTCTACTTCTTGGCATATTCCCAGAAGAACTGAAAATATCGAAACATGAAGCATCAGGGAAAATGAGGAAAAAGGAAGGGAAAAAATATCTAACATTATATAAACACATCTAGGATATCTAAGATGATTGTGCTACAAATTCTGTAAGTTCCTGGAAAAAAATAGCTAACATTCGTAGGATTGGAACAACTGTACATATTATTGTATGATGATCTGAGGAACTCTTGAAGATCATTATGTAAAATAACAACCCTAGTTATGCTCCTACCACCCTGTTTTGAAGGCCTATATTGTCAGTGTTTTGGGTGCTTTGCTATTGTTATTTATTTGTTTTTTGTTTTCTGTTTTTCTAGGACTTTGTTTTGCTTTGTTTTCCCCTCTAATACAGAAAGGATAGGTATACATGTAGACACTCATATATGCACAGAACTTCTCCTAAAGAGTTTATGAGAATCGATCATATAATGCATGAGGAAATGAACAGCTACTTTGAAGAAAAAGAAACATTAAGGTACCCAGTGCTGATTCTGTAGCATCATGCTGTGAAACCCAGCAATACTATTATTCTTTGTTCAGAGTGATTGGGCTGGGGATTTAGCTCAGTGCCTTAAGCGCCTGCCTGGCAAGTGTGATGTCATGAGTTCGATCCCCGGTACCAAAAAGAAAAAAAAAAACAGAGTGATTGTAAGCTGTTTTCTATTGTTTAATTTCAACATACATGAAGGTATAGACAGCTATTTTGAAGAGAATGAGAGACATTATGGTAGCCATTGTTGACTTCCCTATTGTCTGATTTTGAAGACCTAAACCGCCTTCATCATCCTGTTCTGATCAGTTTAATACTATTTTGTCTTGTATAAATTTATTGTGTGTGAAGATATGGACAACTATTTAGAAGAAAACAAGAGACAATATGATAAACAGTGAAGATCTCCTTTTGTCTTGCTTTGAAATCTGTATCTCTTACATTGTTTTCTTCTGATCTGTTTTGTTATGTTTAATTTTACCCTCTTTAAAATAAAATTTTAAAGAAGAGCATGGAGTAAGGTACTGAAAAAAAACAACCTCCAACACAAATTGATGTACTCTGCAAAACTATCTTTCAAAATCACTGCAGAAATAAGACACTTGCACTACAAGGAACAATTGAAGAACTTCATGACCACCCAACCAACCCTACAAAGAGTACTGAAAGACATAAAATGAGATAAAGAAGAGACAAAAATGACCACAGTTCCAAGAACAACAGCAGAAAGAAACCAACAAGCAGGAAAAGCAATTAAACACATGAAAAGTACGGAACTGATAGCCAAAAGATAACATGACAAAGACAAGCCAGTATATATCACTCATAACCATTTATATAAATGGCCTCAATTCATCAATAAAAATAAACAGACTGGCAGAGTGGATCAAGAAGCAATATTCAACAATATGCTGTATACAAGAAACACATTCAACTCAAAAGAAAATTGAGAGACTGAAAGTCAAAGGAAGGAAAACAATACTCCATGCAACAGGAACTCAGAAAAACCAGGGGTAGCTATTCCGTTTGCAGACAATATGAACTTCAAACTAAGAATGATTTAAAAAGATAAAAAAGGTCACTACATACTTTTTAGGAAAAAAATTTTAAATGAAGAGATACACTCATAAATATGTATGTACCAAATATGGGAGCACACAACTATGTAAGATGAATATTAATAGACATGAAAAAAATCAAACAATAATAAAATTATATTGGGAGAACTCACCTCATTGTCACTAAGAGACAGATCAAGTAGACAAAAAATCAGCAAAAAAAATGACAGAACTGTATCAAACTTGTGAACAAATGGACTTAGTAGATGTGTATAGAGTGCTCCACCCAACAACATCAGAATACACACTCTTCTCAGCTGCACATAGGACATTCTCTAAAATAGACCATATAGAAGCTCATAGAACATTACTAAGTAAATGCAAACAAATTCAAATTATCCCATGTATATTATCTGACCATAGTTCAAAGAAATTGGAAATTAATGACAAAAGACACTACAAAAGTTCCATAAACATGTAGGAATTAAATAGCACCCTACTGAACAACCAATGGGTCACAGAGGAAATTAAAGAAGAAATGAAACAATATACATAATCAAATGAAAATGCAAACACAACTTTTTGGAACCTATGGGATGCAATGAAAGCAGTCCTCAGGGGGACATTTATAGCAGTGAATTCTCACATCAAGAAAACAGAATGAGCATAAATAAAAAACCTAATGCTGCATCTCAAGCTTCTAGAAAAAGAATAAAAAATCAGACCCAAATTCCAAAGAAGAGAGCAAATTATGGATGAGAGCAGAAATTAATGCAATTGAGACCAAAAAGCAATACAAAGAATTAATGAATTAAAACGTTTATCTTTGAAATAGTAAATAAAATTGATAAATCTTTAACCAACTGAAATTCATGCAAAAAAGAATGAAAAGGGAGCCCTGGTAAGTGACTGTGGTCTGGCAAGCCACGGCCACCCCGGGGCGGGGAAACAAGAAGTAACAGCATTTGTTTCCTGAGATCCGCGCCATGTTGGAACTTAGGGTGCTGAGCCAACCAGTAACCAGCCTGCTGCCTACCGGGGCGCAGGCTTACAATCAAACATACCATATTCTCCCCCCCCAACAATCAGGATCCAGGGATCTGGGTATCTCTTGGGAGGTGACCATATGTGGTACAACAAGTGGGGGGAGTTCCTTCTACTATCTCTGAAGGCAGATATTTTTATTACCGTTTTGCTTTGTCCTGATTAATGGTGTTGCTCTATTCAATATTCTGTTTTGATGTGTTCTATAATGTTGTGTATTTCTTTCGATTTTGCTGTACCTAATAGAAGAACAACTATTTTGAAAATAACAAGATATACAATGGTGCCTATTACTGTTCCCCCGGTGACCTGCTGTGATGTTCCGTGCCAATTTCACTATACTGTCTCAATTGGCTTTATTCCATCCTGTTTTGTTGTATATTACTACCTCCAAGTTAATGAAAATTCAATAAAAATAAAACAATAGAACATGAGAAAACAAGGTAACAAAATACCTCCAAAAACTCCCAACTCCATCAAAGCTGATCCATGTGACATGGATGACGAGAAACTCAAAAACAAAACAACAGAATTATATAAGGTGATTAAAAAGGAAATCACAACAACAAACATATCAAGCTGAAACATGATGTAACTAAACAGATAGTGTACTTAAAAAGCAAAAGGAGGAAAAGAAAATGCGCTAAAGGATATAACAGCATGTATGTTTAAGTGTGTGGGATTGATAACCACATTACCAAGTTTTTATTGGATCGTTGAACAGAACTGTTTATAGCCTCACTGTTTTTTCACTTTGTATGCCTTTATTTTGTAACATGAACAACTATTTCTAAGAAGACAATATGTAATTTATCAAGTAGTGGTTTCTTAATGTTTTTTTTGAAATTCTGTATTATTGCTACCCTTTTTTCTGTTTTGCTTTTTTCTCTTTAAATAAAATTTAAAAAAAGAATGAAAAGGGAAAAATCACAACAGCTCCTATGGAAATTCAAAAGATCATCAATACCTTCTTTGAAAACTTTTGCTCTCATTGATTGAAAACATGGAAAAATGGGCAGATTCCTAGAAATGTATGAATTACAAAGCTTGATAAAGAAGATATAAAACTTCTGAGTAACCCAACATCAATTAATGAAATTGAAAACATAATTAAAGACTTACCAACCAAAAAAATCCCAGTCCTGAGGCATTCACAGCTGAATTCTACAAGAAATTTAGAGATAATTTAATACCAACACTCCCCAAACTCTTTAATGAAACAGAAAAGGAAGAAATTCTCTTTAATTTATTCTGGGAGGCAAATAGTACCCTGATACCAAAGCCAGAGAAAGAGCCAACAAAAAAAGTAATTTACAGGTCAATTGCTATAATGAATATAGATGCAAAAGTCCTCAGTAACACACTAGCTAGCAGAATGTAGCAAATCATCAAGAAGATTATATACTGCAGTCAAGTGGGATACATCAGATGAAGGCAGGGATGGTTCAACATATGCAAATCAATAAATGTAATACACTGTATTAACAAAACAAAAGAAAAAATCACATGATCATCTCAATAGATGCAGAAAAAGCTTTTAATGCAGTTCAACACTCATTCATGGTAAAAATTCTAGAGGAAATAGGAATACATGTTCTCTGCCTCAATCTGACAAAAGCCTTCTATGACAAACCAACAGCCAACATCATACTAAATGATAAAAAACTAAAGCTTTTACTCTAAAATCAGGAACAAGACAAGGTTGTCCCTGATCACCACTCAATTCAATGTAGTTTTGGGAACATTAGCCAGAGAAATTAGACAAGAGAGAGAGAAATAAAAGGAATAAACATAGGAAAGGAAGAAGTTAAATTGTCATAATTCAAAGATGATATGATACCTAGAAGACCCCCAAAATTCCACCAACAGACTTCTAGACTTAATAAGCAAATTCAGTATCGTAGCTAGGTACAAAGCCAGTACTCAAAAAGTTAATAGCATTCCTGTACACAAACAACCAGCTCACAGAGTGAGAAATTATTACAACTACACCCTTTACAATAACATTAGAAAAGAAATACTTGGGAATCAACCTAAAAAGGAAGTAAAAGATTTATACATTGAAAATTACAGCACTCTGAAAAAAGAAATTGAAGAGGAGTTCAGAAAATGGAAAGATATCCCTTGCTCTTGGATGGGAAGAACAAACATCATGAAAATGGCCATAATCCCAAAACTGTTATACACATTTATTTCAATCCTAATCAAAATACTATTAGCATATCTCACAGATCTAGAGAAAACATTTCTAAAATTCATATGGAACTTTAAGAGACCTAGAATAGCAAAGGCAATTGTGGGCCACTATAGGCAAGGCAGGAGACATCACAAGCTCAGAAATTATACTACAAAGCTTCTATAATTAAATCAGCATAGTACTGGTAAAAAAAAAAAAAACCCTGAGGATCAATGAAACAGAGCACAAGATACAGACAAACATACTCAGGCAACTTATTTTTGACAAAGGGGCCAAACATGTACGCTGGAGAAAAGATAGCCTCTTTAATAAGTGGTGTTGGAAAAACTGACTTTCTACATGCTGAAGACTTAAACTAGACCTGTGTCTATCACCATGCACTAAAGTCAAAGTGGATCAAAGATTTAAATATTAAGACAGAAACACTAAACCCACTAGGAGACAAAGTGGGTAGAAATCTGGAGGACATGGGATAGGCAAAGAGGTCATGGGGAAAAACCAAATTGCACAGGAAATGCATTGAAGAATAAACAACTAGGATCTCATCTTATTAAAAAGTTTTTGCACATTAAAAGGAATCACCAGTAGAGTGAAAAGAAAACTTACAGATTAGGAAAAATTTTTGTCAACTGTTTCTCAGACAAAGGACTTTTATCTAGAATGTATGAAGACTGAAAAGAATCAGGCCAAACAAATTTAAAGACCCAATCAAAAAATGAGCATCTGAGATGAATACACAATTCTCAGATGAAGAAACACAAATGGCAAATAAATATGTGAAGAAATGTTTAACATCATTGATCATTCAAGAAGTGCAAATTAAAACAACACTGAGATTATCATTTCACTCCAGAAAGAATGGCTAACATCAAGAAATTAACCAATGACAAAGGAACCCTTCTCTACTGCTGATGGGAGTTTGGACTGGTACAACCACTGTGAAAATCAGTATGGAGATTTCTCAAAAAACTAGGATTAAAAGTTCCACTCAACCTAGCTATTCTCCTTCTGGGTATTTTCACAGAAGAATTG